>WAAG01000058.1:126200-162390 GCA_013390105.1 Tichodroma muraria
TCCGGTACTACTGAAGGTGTAGTTGGACCTCACTCCTTGTAGTCTACCAAAGTAGACAAAAAATTATGTGTATTAAGAGAGTCTTCTACTTCAGTGTGTCTATTCTTTCTTTTTTTTTTTTTTTTTATCCTTGTGTTTTTCCAAGCCCTCAAAAAAAGTCTTTTCACAGTAACATTATATAAAAAAAAATTAATTAAAGGGAGAAGACAGAAAACCTCAGACATTTTTCTTTGGATTGAACATCCCTTCATGCTCACGATAAAATACTAAAAACTGATGATAAAAGAAAGTAAGACTTTCTTAGCTGGGAGAAAGAATGCCAGTATATTTTAGAGAAGCAAGGAGTTCTATAAACAGATTAAATGATGTGCACTTTGTTTGAGAGCTTTCAACACAGTACACAAATTAAATATTTCCAGAAATTCTGTTGGGCCTACGTAACAGTGAAGTATTGTGGGCTCTTAAAATGACCTTTCAAATTTAAAAAAACACAAAGGTCTGTATACATAATGGAAAATGTGCCTTGATAAACATAAGGTACTTTGTTGACTGTGGTTGAAAACTGACTATTGAAGGAATCTCACAGGGACACAAAATGAGGCCTTGTTTTACTTTTTTTTTTACTTCTGTATCAACATGGTGGGTTTACAGACATCTCATGTGGAAAATGGAAGCTTGTACCTCCTCACACGAGCAGGTGGATGCATTGCAGCTCTCTGGCACACTCGCTGGCCAGCTCTGCCATGGATCTCATGGATGCATCTGCAGGGGAATGAGCATTCTCTTCCAACGACTTCACTCACAGTGTTACAGGGTTGTTGGACCCACCTCCTGGACACGCTGCAGAAAAGATGCAGAGCACTCCACCTTCAGTTCTTGCAGCCCTTGGGCAGCCCAGTCCATCTGATTACCTAGTTCAAACCCAGGCATTCCCAGGTAGTCTAAAGAAATACTCAGATTTTTTCAGTGTCCCAGCTTCTCCTGGTAGAGACATGGACAGATTTCTGTGTACACAAAATCCCCACTTCAGAGTACAGGTCTGGCCCTTCACCACTTGAAGCAGAATAACTCAGCAGTCACATAGATAAAGAAGGAGAGCTTGCATGACACCCCCAGTGCTGATCCATCCCCATGCTTTGAGACCCTTTTCATTTAGTCCTTGGCCTGAAAAATAAAGGTTTATCTTTCTTCACACAGTTTAGGGATGCTTCCAGATGGTTTCTCTGCTCAGCCTTATGTTTTGCAAAATGCACTACATTTGAACTCATATTTCTTTCCTTGTCTGCAGCAGCCTTTCCCCTCCTCCTCTATGGCCCCAGTGTGCTGATACCACTTTTACAAAGAAGTGTGAGCACAGCTCCATCACCTTGTTCTGCTGTAACTTCATAATCCTGGCTCTGACTCACTGTCACACTCAGGTAATGTCTTCTCCCAAAGCACAGGAGAGACCCTCTTGGTCCCCATTGCCGTGTAGTACAGGGCTTTGCATAAGGAAACACAATCAGTGCTTTACGAGTAGTTTGCTTTGCTGTGTCTCCATGTCATTGTCTTTGAATGACCACTTTCATAAAACGTATTGATGTCTGCCCATAAGAAACACTGCAGGTAAGGGAGGAAGAATCACTGTCAACTTTTCTGCAGTTCTGGGAGGAGCAAGGAGCTATCTGTGGGTTTATGTTCCAAGCTGGGGGTTGATTTCCCTTCTGTGACAGTAAAAATGCATATTCAACAAGATCAACAGTCCAACTCATGGTTTTATTATTAAATTACAGACCCTGAAGTACTCAAAATGAAATCTGATTAGATCTAAAACTACTTGCTTTGTACATTACCATGGCAATTCCACTTTCTCCATCTAGTTATTTATGATGATGATGGCCTCTGCAATAAGCCTTGAAATAGATACAAAGATACAACTGTGTCAAAATAAATTACAGAAAATGAGTATCTTAGCTGGCAGCAAGTCCATCATCTTCTGCCCCAGAATACCATCTAGGCTCCAAGAAGATAAAAGGTATGGCCTTGAGAACTAGCACAAAAGCAGAATTCAAATGCATTCATAAATTCAATCCACAAAATCCCCAGCCGCTTGCTGTGTGGATACATAAGAATACTTTTGCTTTAAAGTTCTCCAGATACCCAGAGTCCACTCTAAATCATCAATATTGGGAGCCAAAAAGTTCTCAGAATCTGATCCCAAAGGTGTTGCAAAGCAATGTTACTCCAGGTGGTCTCTGTTCCATGAGCAGCTGTTACATGTACACCTTTCTTTGCAGAATTGTCCCTGGGTGACAACATCAGAGCTCCAGATCACATTGATCTGGGTTGAGTGGCAAGGTTTCCCGACCCAGTTCTCTCCCTGATTCTCAGAGCCTGGCCAAGAGCAGCAGCCAGCCAAACATGGATCCTGACCTGCCTGACAAAACACAAGCGTTCTGGAAGGCAGCCTCCTCCCCTTTCAACTCAGGGCTGTTATCCTTGTTTCAGGTGAACTCCAGTGATGAATCTCTCTCTATCTTCCCCTTTCTCAATGACTTTAAATGCTGGCATCACAACTTTACCCAGGGATATAGGTGGTAGGAAAGATCAACGCAGACATCCCCGAGTGTGCAAAAAGGAAGCAGGTAGAAC
The DNA here is from genome assembly GCA_013390105.1 of Tichodroma muraria. Lineage (NCBI taxonomy): Eukaryota > Metazoa > Chordata > Aves > Passeriformes > Sittidae > Tichodroma > Tichodroma muraria. Next base: position 128,832 of record WAAG01000058.1, read on the forward strand.
AAAGCCTTGAATTTTAGAACAAGCAATGTTATTTGGCACTGTAAACATAAGAACTGCTAGATCCCATCCAGAATACATATGACAGGTTTTATTCCCTGAAACACATCTTCCACATGCTGTGCTCCATCACCCTCACAGAACTTTCCCCAAAGCCCAGATTTCTGCGTGTTTGTACGGATGTGCTCAGCTCCGGGCAGGGTTGCTCTTAGGACACATGTCCACACAGGCAGGCAAACAAGGATCTTCACAATCAAAGAAAAGCATTCACAATTTGTCTGCCTTTATTTTACTGTTTATAAACACTCAGTCAGGAAGTAAGGGAAGACCACTGTGTGGTTTAAGTAGCCAGTCTGCTACCACAAAAGATGAATAGTGAATAGCTGAAGTGAATGATTCTCAGAAAACAGTCTGAAAATGGTTTGCCTGTGCTATTCAGCAAATGCTTACAAATAATGAACAAGAAGTAAGGACATGACCAGAGGATAGATTAAACTGATCAGGGTTTTTTTCACATTTAAATATTTATCATGCACTATATATATAAAAATATATATGCATATTAAGGGGAATTTACACACGTCACACTCTTGTACAAGCATGCACAAGGCAGAGCACTGGCAGCAGTGTATCATCTACCAGACAGTCATGAGCAAGGCTGATGGAAGTGTAAGAAATGCCTGCCCATGGGTGCTGGAGTGCAACACTCCTATGACAACTACATTTTACTTTCTTGTTTCATCTGCCCATATGTTACATGCAGGTTATGAGCATGACCAGTACTCATATTGGAAACTTGATGGCTATGCATCAGCAAGGCACATGGGTGTGAAAATGGGCAGATCCTGACAAACTTCTTCACAGTGTTCCTTGTGATACTGACGATACCAGAATGGTATCAGGTGAGAGCTGAGACAGAGGCATTTTATGAGCACTGCCACTGAAATTTCCTGGCCAGAGACTGTCAGAGATGTTATCTACAAGGAATTCTGCCTCTCATCTTACAGATATTCTCCTCCTGCTGCAGTGATTTATCAGCCCTCAAAGGTGATCTGGCAGGCATGATCACCTGCATAACATATGACAATAAATTATCATAACAATTTCTTCAGAGGTACCGTGCATATAACAAAACCCCTGTTTGCAACACGCTTTGTGACAGCCCTTGGTGAGAAGCCATCACAGGGTCAACCACAAATAATACAAAAATATTTCCTTTCCTGTTAAGACATGCTTACCAGGTCACCAAACTCTGACAAATTCTGGCGTAACTGTGTGAAAACTAGCTTTTTTTCCAACTGCCAACCAGAAAGAAGAATTTGGGGGTGATTTTTGGTTTTTTCCATTTTTAAATATAGATTGGTTTCAAAACAAAAATATATCAATACGCTTTCCAGACATTCCCACCACTTTTCATCAAAATAGCTTATCAAGTTTGACCTAAATTGATTCAATTACTCTAAAACTGCTGTGAATTTATACATTAACTGAAAATATTTTCTGCTCAGCTCCATCCAAAACATGTATAACACTTGTAAGAACTAGTGGGGGAAACCGTGACTAGGATACAGAAATATTTGGACATCCAATGCAAATAAAGAGTAAATGTAATGGACTCACTATTACAGAAATATCTTGGCATGTTTCCACCTGGAGCCAGCAAGATGATTAACTGGCCACATGCATTAATTATTTGAGGTTGGTGTTTGCATCAGTACTGTGTAAATTGGATGCTGTTCTGCTCACAAAAAAAACCCCTAAACCAACCCACTCAGCTGAAGGCTGGAGACTGGGTCTCCTGTGCCTGATGAAGCTTGAGATAGGAACAACAAGAGCCTCTGGGATTTCCAAGCACAGGTTTGGGCATGCCTAAAGTAGCCAACAGCTCAGTAAGGGAAAGCCCTTGCTGTGCTGGCTCCAACAGCACCCAGAGAGCTTCTCCAGAGCAGGAGTCACTCGTACACAGACTCCCACCGTTTCTGTTCCACTGAAAATGCCTCTGACAACCTTCTCATCAAATTCTGCTGAGTCCGAGGGGCTAATACATCCACTAAGGCAAACTTAAAGACCTCCAGTACTTGGCATTGTGACATAACCAAAGACTTAACCTTTGGTTAGAGCCCTGTGCCATGAGGAGTGCTGCTAAGCAAATAAGGACATAGTTTTCTCCTACATATTCCTTTCTATGTATGTCTTCATAGAAATGACAGAATATGAATTTGAATCCCTCCCTCGGATGATAAAAAAAGTTTGTTCTTTGCCCATACTTGGAATAGTCTTAGCAGGATCAGGGCTGAGGTTCTGCTGAAAGGCTGTTGTTGGTCTGGTTCTTCCATAAATACTGAGCAAAAATGATGTTAAAGCTTAGCTGAAAGTTGGGTTGTCTTCAGCGCAACCTATAAACCCACTTCCAGCTACAGGAGCACATGGAGGCTCTAGGTACTCTTGCTGCTCACTGCATCTTTTCATTTATTCCTGTCAGCTGTGGCCAACCCTTACCTGCTCTCTGTTTATGATTTGTGCATTTTAAAACAAAGAGGAAAACAACCACTAAGAAAATCCTGACACATTTTTGGAGTGTGACAGCCATGTTATAAACAGTAGAAAATCAATGGGCTTTTTTATTGTTTTAGTTTGTGTTTGGGGGTTTGGAAGATTGGGGGAAAGTTGGGGGGGGGGGAGTGTGGGTGTTTGTTTTTAATATCTATTTAGAGCTGACTTTCCCATATTCACTTTCTTTCAGAGTCTGCCAAGTTCCTGTGAAGGGCTGAGATCTTCTGGTGGTCCTCAGCAGCCCCGTGCCTGCAAGGAGGTTCGCGTACCAGCGCATCACCTTGCGAAACGATGCCGGTAAGGAATGAACGGGGGAAAAGCGCAGCGATCAAACGCAGACTTTCATAGCTGTTCGTTTAAACCTGCAACGAGGGGAAAGCATTCTGCTGAGCTGGCCCTGGGGCCTGGCTGCCCACGAGATGGTGCTAGAAAGCTGCGGATGCGCCCGGGGCGCCCCTCTGCGCTCCGGTGAGAGCAGGACCCGTGGAGGAAGGCACCCAGCGGATTGAGGACATCAAGCATTGTAATCCCCTCTCTCATATTTTAATAAAACCACTTCAGTTTCATTTTCACTTGAAATGTTTGATCATTGTGAAGGCATGCACTTTATAGAAAACAATTCTCACTTAAGTGTAGTTAAAATGTAGGGTGCTGCTTTCTCAGGGGTTCAAAAGGCAATACGACCTCCCACTTCTAAATATTACTTACTTAATTCCAGCTTTCTTTTTTAGTTTTTTTTTCCCTTGCGCTTCAATTGTTTTCAATTGGTTGCAGAAATTAATCACTCTTGCTAGTGAACATAACAAGCTGGATTCATATCTGGACTATAACTCAGAATTAGTTTTTCTAATGAAAGAGAGCTTCCCTGATACTACATGATTGACAGTGAGAACAACTTTTGTTCCTGTTTGTTTCACATTCACAGGAGAATGACAGACAAGACAAGCTATAAGTGAGGAATCTGGCCTCTAAAGCTGCAATTTTGTGTGGCCTGGAAAATTTTTCTGGATAGAAAGAAGGACCACAGGTCAGATCAATTTCTGTAGCTGTCACACAAAGGCCAGATGAGGTCAGGTCATCTGTAATAAGCAGATATTTCCATGCTGGAGCACTGGGTCCTGACACAGCTCTGTTCCAAACACATGGCCAATATTTGCTATTACAGATAATTTATTAAAGCTTGGCCAATCATAATAGGAAATTTTATGCATGTGAAGATCCCTATATTTTGCCAAAAGTAGTTCATGCATAAAAAATATTACATAAACTTTCGGCACATATATCAAAATAAATATTACAAACTACAGGAAATATGCTAATACGACTGCCATTAAACTTTCAGGACTTGTTTAGGATTACTTCAATGGTTATAAAAGTGTCTCCTCTCATATTCTTCAGCTGAAGGAACAGCTTTGCCTTGGTCATTTTCTCCCCTTAAAAGCATGCCAGATTATTCTTATATCCAGCAGAACTCCTAAAGGCACAGCACAAAGTCTAGACACCTGCACATGTCCAGACCAAGCACGCTGCTGAGCTGGATCCCCCCAGGTCAGAAAAACCTTCTGAGCCAATTTTCCAGTGCTGATTGATGCTGCTCCTGCCTAACTATGCATAACTGAGCCTTCCAGCCACCATCTGCAGCGGTCACCATGTGTCTGCAAGTTGTGCCAGCCCTTTAAAGGCAGGTGTCAACACTCTTCACTGAGCACGACGACAGCAGGGCTTGAACTTCCACTGTATGTGGCAAAGGGGGATGAAGTCACATATTTGCTTCACTTGATGTCTGTCAAGCTGCTCTTGCTGTGTTTCTGACTATGTTCACTTCACAGCACGATAGTGGCTGCGGTATCATGACATGCTTGCAGGGTTTATGGTCCCTTAATCTGCCTTTTATGCTGCAGCATGGGCAGGCATGGCTTCACCTCACCAAGACACCTACATTCAGCTGTGAACTGAATTGCACCCACAGAACCTGACAGAATGTTCTTTGACTTTAAGGGGTTTGGAATTTTGCCCCAAGACTGATGAAAATGTTGTGATATCCACAGATAGAATCATCATCATGACTACTAAATAGTCATGGTTCACTCAAAGTCAACAAGAAAGTGTTTGAAAATATTCTGAGTCTTAAGTCCACCCTGACAAGAAAATTTGCACAACTCCATCAATCTTTCACAAGAAGTGATACAGAGATAGTGAGAGCTGAAAGATTGAAATGATGAATGAAATGGAAATGAAAATGATGACAGAGTTAAAAAAAAAGAGCAATGGGAAGCATTGGAACTGGGAAACTCAATGAAACAGAAAAGTTGCACTTTTAAGAATTTTGTTAAAATGAGCAAAAGGGCTTTTGTAACTCATTAGCTCTGGCATTTAATGCCTCGTTATTGCATTGAAACCCAGCATATATCAGGTTTCCAAGAGGGCTTAGATATGGATAAACAAGATCCATATGGAGGTACAGATCATTAGAATGGGGAGGGAATCCCTTTCTTTTCTTTTTTTTTTTTTTTTAATGAATTCTCATACGATTCAAAGCATTCCACAACTGTGTGCTCTTGGACTTCCTGTACTTCCCATAAATAACTAATTATGGAAACATAATTTTTGCATGGAAACACTCTCCTGTTGCCCCCATGGTCATTTTCTTGGAGAGAAAGAGTGCAGAAGTAAGGAGTGAAGAAGCATTCCTCCAAGTCATTCATAAATGGGTCAAGCTGACTTTGTGGGATCCATCCCAGTGAGATCCTATGGAAAATAGCCTTGAGGAATCCCAGCTCAAAACAGACAAAAGCTCAGATAGAAGTGGCTGCTGTTGTGAAAGATAATGGAAGTGTTTTTATAAATACATCAACACCAAAATGAGGGCAAAGGAAAATCTCCATCCTTCATTGGAGCGATGGGGAACATTGTCACCAAGGCTGAGGAAAAGGCTGAGGTGCTTACTGTTTATTCTCTGGGCAACAAGCCTCCTGAGCTGGTGGACAGAGGCAGGGAGCAGAATAGATCCCCTGCAATCCAGGAGAAAACAGTTAGTGACTGGCTGAGCCACTTAGACCCTCACAAGTCCATGAGGCTGGATGGGATACCCCTGAAGGTGCTGAAGGGCCTGGTGGAAGAGCAGAAGAGCTTGCCAAGCCACTCTCCATCATTTATCATCAATCCTGGTTAACGGTGGAGGTTCCAAATAATTGGAGGTTAGCCAGCATGATGTTCATGTACNGGGAGGTTGCAAATAATTGGAGGTTAGCCAGCATGATGTTCATGTACCAGAAGGGTTGGAAGGAGGATCTGGGGAACTACAGGCCTGCCAGCCTGACCTCTATGCCAGGCAAGGTTATGGAACAGGTTATCTTGAGTGCCATCACATGGCATATATATACAGGACAATCAGGGTTTAGGAAAGGTTTATCTGTCCTGATCTCCTTTTATGTCCATATGGTGACTTGTCCATAAGAGGTCTAGTGGACAAGGGAAAGGCTGTGGATGCATCTACCTGGACTTTAGTAAAGCTTTTGACACTGTCTCCTACAGCATTCTCCTCGAGAAGCTGGTAGCCAGTGGCTTGGGCAGTGCGCCCTTTGCTGGATTAAAAACTTTCTGGGTGGCCAGGCCCAGGGAGTGTTGGTGAATAGTGCCACATCCAGTTGGCAGCTGATCACCAGTGGTGTCCCCCCAGAGCCTGGTATTTGGGCCAGTCCCGTTTAATCAATGATCTGGACAAGGAGATCGAGGGCACCCTCAGTCAGTTTGTGAATGATACCTAGTTGGGTGGGAGTGTTGATCTGCTGGAGGGCAGGAAGCCTCCTCAAGGGATCTGGACAGGCTGGATCCATGGGCCAAGGCCAGTGGTACGAGGTCAAACAAGGCCAAGTGCCTGCCCCTGGGTCACAATAACCCCCACAGTGCTGCAGGCAGGGGGAAGAGTGGCTGAAAAGTGGACCAGTGGAAAAAAGCCTGGGTGTGCTGGTTGACAGATGGCTGAACACGAGCTGCCAGCATGTCCAGGTGTCCAAATGGCATCCTGGCTTGTGTTAGATATACAGCATGGCCAACAGGACTAGGGGAGTGATTGTCCCCTGTACTTGGCACTGGTGAGACTCCCAAGTGCTGTGTCCAGTTCGGGCCTCTCAGGTCACAGAGGACATTGAGGTGCTGGAGTGTGTCCAGAGAAGGGCAATGAAGCTGGTGAAAGGTCTAGAGAGTGACTCATGTGAGGAGTGGCTGAGGGAGCTGGGGGTGTTTAGCCTGGAGAAAAGGAGGCTCAGGGGTGATTTTTTTCACTCTCTACAACTGCCTGAAAGGAGGTTGTAACCAGCTGGGGGTTGGCCTCTTCTCCCAGGCAACCAGTGGCAGAATGAGAGGACATAGCCTTAAGATGGGTCAAGGTAGATTTAAATTGGGCATTAGGAGGAATTCTTCCCTGAAAAGATTGTTAAGCATTGGCACAGGCTGTCCATAGAGGCAGTGCAGTCACCGTCCCTGGAGGTGTTCAAAAAACAACTGGATGTGACACTCAGTGCCATGGTCTGTTGGACAAGGTGGTGATCAGCCAAAGGTTGTACCAAGGATATTGGAGGCCTTTTCCAACATTAGTGATTCTATGTTTCTATGATCCCATTGTCTGCAGTCTTCCATGGGTGCTGCCAAACCAGGAGCCAGGCCTGCCTCCCTCCAGTGCTCAGCATCAGCTCAGAGAACACCAAGTTTCCTAACGCAAGGAATAGTGCAGGGGATAATGGGGTGGTTTTCCAGCCTTTGNCCTTTCTTTTTTTTTTTTTTTTTTTTAATGAATTCTCATACGATTCAAAGCATTCCACAACTGTGTGCTCTTGGACTTCCTGTACTTCCCATAAATAACTAATTATGGAAACATAATTTTTGCATGGAAACACTCTCCTGTTGCCCCCATGGTCATTTTCTTGGAGAGAAAGAGTGCAGAAGTAAGGAGTGAAGAAGCATTCCTCCAAGTCATTCATAAATGGGTCAAGCTGACTTTGTGGGATCCATCCCAGTGAGATCCTATGGAAAATAGCCTTGAGGAATCCCAGCTCAAAACAGACAAAAGCTCAGATAGAAGTGGCTGCTGTTGTGAAAGATAATGGAAGTGTTTTTATAAATACATCAACACCAAAATGAGGGCAAAGGAAAATCTCCATCCTTCATTGGAGCGATGGGGAACATTGTCACCAAGGCTGAGGAAAAGGCTGAGGTGCTTACTGTTTATTCTCTGGGCAACAAGCCTCCTGAGCTGGTGGACAGAGGCAGGGAGCAGAATAGATCCCCTGCAATCCAGGAGAAAACAGTTAGTGACTGGCTGAGCCACTTAGACCCTCACAAGTCCATGAGGCTGGATGGGATACCCCTGAAGGTGCTGAAGGGCCTGGTGGAAGAGCAGAAGAGCTTGCCAAGCCACTCTCCATCATTTATCATCAATCCTGGTTAACGGTGGAGGTTCCAAATAATTGGAGGTTAGCCAGCATGATGTTCATGTACCAGAAGGGTTGGAAGGAGGATCTGGGGAACTACAGGCCTGCCAGCCTGACCTCTATGCCAGGCAAGGTTATGGAACAGGTTATCTTGAGTGCCATCACATGGCATATATATACAGGACAATCAGGGTTTAGGAAAGGTTTATCTGTCCTGATCTCCTTTTATGTCCATATGGTGACTTGTCCATAAGAGGTCTAGTGGACAAGGGAAAGGCTGTGGATGCATCTACCTGGACTTTAGTAAAGCTTTTGACACTGTCTCCTACAGCATTCTCCTCGAGAAGCTGGTAGCCAGTGGCTTGGGCAGTGCGCCCTTTGCTGGATTAAAAACTTTCTGGGTGGCCAGGCCCAGGGAGTGTTGGTGAATAGTGCCACATCCAGTTGGCAGCTGATCACCAGTGGTGTCCCCCCAGAGCCTGGTATTTGGGCCAGTCCCGTTTAATCAATGATCTGGACAAGGAGATCGAGGGCACCCTCAGTCAGTTTGTGAATGATACCTAGTTGGGTGGGAGTGTTGATCTGCTGGAGGGCAGGAAGCCTCCTCAAGGGATCTGGACAGGCTGGATCCATGGGCCAAGGCCAGTGGTACGAGGTCAAACAAGGCCAAGTGCCTGCCCCTGGGTCACAATAACCCCCACAGTGCTGCAGGCAGGGGGAAGAGTGGCTGAAAAGTGGACCAGTGGAAAAAAGCCTGGGTGTGCTGGTTGACAGATGGCTGAACACGAGCTGCCAGCATGTCCAGGTGTCCAAATGGCATCCTGGCTTGTGTTAGATATACAGCATGGCCAACAGGACTAGGGGAGTGATTGTCCCCTGTACTTGGCACTGGTGAGACTCCCAAGTGCTGTGTCCAGTTCGGGCCTCTCAGGTCACAGAGGACATTGAGGTGCTGGAGTGTGTCCAGAGAAGGGCAATGAAGCTGGTGAAAGGTCTAGAGAGTGACTCATGTGAGGAGTGGCTGAGGGAGCTGGGGGTGTTTAGCCTGGAGAAAAGGAGGCTCAGGGGTGATTTTTTTCACTCTCTACAACTGCCTGAAAGGAGGTTGTAACCAGCTGGGGGTTGGCCTCTTCTCCCAGGCAACCAGTGGCAGAATGAGAGGACATAGCCTTAAGATGGGTCAAGGTAGATTTAAATTGGGCATTAGGAGGAATTCTTCCCTGAAAAGATTGTTAAGCATTGGCACAGGCTGTCCATAGAGGCAGTGCAGTCACCGTCCCTGGAGGTGTTCAAAAAACAACTGGATGTGACACTCAGTGCCATGGTCTGTTGGACAAGGTGGTGATCAGCCAAAGGTTGNTAATGGAAGTGTTTTTATAAATACATCAACACCAAAATGAGGGCAAAGGAAAATCTCCATCCTTCATTGGAGCGATGGGGAACATTGTCACCAAGGCTGAGGAAAAGGCTGAGGTGCTTACTGTTTATTCTCTGGGCAACAAGCCTCCTGAGCTGGTGGACAGAGGCAGGGAGCAGAATAGATCCCCTGCAATCCAGGAGAAAACAGTTAGTGACTGGCTGAGCCACTTAGACCCTCACAAGTCCATGAGGCTGGATGGGATACCCCTGAAGGTGCTGAAGGGCCTGGTGGAAGAGCAGAAGAGCTTGCCAAGCCACTCTCCATCATTTATCATCAATCCTGGTTAACGGTGGAGGTTCCAAATAATTGGAGGTTAGCCAGCATGATGTTCATGTACCAGAAGGGTTGGAAGGAGGATCTGGGGAACTACAGGCCTGCCAGCCTGACCTCTATGCCAGGCAAGGTTATGGAACAGGTTATCTTGAGTGCCATCACATGGCATATATATACAGGACAATCAGGGTTTAGGAAAGGTTTATCTGTCCTGATCTCCTTTTATGTCCATATGGTGACTTGTCCATAAGAGGTCTAGTGGACAAGGGAAAGGCTGTGGATGCATCTACCTGGACTTTAGTAAAGCTTTTGACACTGTCTCCTACAGCATTCTCCTCGAGAAGCTGGTAGCCAGTGGCTTTGGCCGGGCGCCCCTTTCTGNTCGAGAAGCTGGTAGCCAGTGGCTTGGGCAGTGCGCCCTTTGCTGGATTAAAAACTTTCTGGGTGGCCAGGCCCAGGGAGTGTTGGTGAATAGTGCCACATCCAGTTGGCAGCTGATCACCAGTGGTGTCCCCCCAGAGCCTGGTATTTGGGCCAGTCCCGTTTAATCAATGATCTGGACAAGGAGATCGAGGGCACCCTCAGTCAGTTTGTGAATGATACCTAGTTGGGTGGGAGTGTTGATCTGCTGGAGGGCAGGAAGCCTCCTCAAGGGATCTGGACAGGCTGGATCCATGGGCCAAGGCCAGTGGTACGAGGTCAAACAAGGCCAAGTGCCTGCCCCTGGGTCACAATAACCCCCACAGTGCTGCAGGCAGGGGGAAGAGTGGCTGAAAAGTGGACCAGTGGAAAAAAGCCTGGGTGTGCTGGTTGACAGATGGCTGAACACGAGCTGCCAGCATGTCCAGGTGTCCAAATGGCATCCTGGCTTGTGTTAGATATACAGCATGGCCAACAGGACTAGGGGAGTGATTGTCCCCTGTACTTGGCACTGGTGAGACTCCCAAGTGCTGTGTCCAGTTCGGGCCTCTCAGGTCACAGAGGACATTGAGGTGCTGGAGTGTGTCCAGAGAAGGGCAATGAAGCTGGTGAAAGGTCTAGAGAGTGACTCATGTGAGGAGTGGCTGAGGGAGCTGGGGGTGTTTAGCCTGGAGAAAAGGAGGCTCAGGGGTGATTTTTTTCACTCTCTACAACTGCCTGAAAGGAGGTTGTAACCAGCTGGGGGTTGGCCTCTTCTCCCAGGCAACCAGTGGCAGAATGAGAGGACATAGCCTTAAGATGGGTCAAGGTAGATTTAAATTGGGCATTAGGAGGAATTCTTCCCTGAAAAGATTGTTAAGCATTGGCACAGGCTGTCCATAGAGGCAGTGCAGTCACCGTCCCTGGAGGTGTTCAAAAAACAACTGGATGTGACACTCAGTGCCATGGTCTGTTGGACAAGGTGGTGATCAGCCAAAGGTTGTACCAAGGATATTGGAGGCCTTTTCCAACATTAGTGATTCTATGTTTCTATGATCCCATTGTCTGCAGTCTTCCATGGGTGCTGCCAAACCAGGAGCCAGGCCTGCCTCCCTCCAGTGCTCAGCATCAGCTCAGAGAACACCAAGTTTCCTAACGCAAGGAATAGTGCAGGGGATAATGGGGTGGTTTTCCAGCCTTTGACAGCTTAAGGCACACAAACTTCACAGCTGTGGTCTCATCTCACAGCCATCCGGACTGGACTATTTTTAAATAAAAGAAAAATTTTCATAAATATTTGCTGACTCCAACAGTTAGGGAATTTAAAAAATACAAACTATTGCAGAATTTGGGGNAAAGATAATGGAAGTGTTTTTATAAATACATCAACACCAAAATGAGGGCAAAGGAAAATCTCCATCCTTCATTGGAGCGATGGGGAACATTGTCACCAAGGCTGAGGAAAAGGCTGAGGTGCTTACTGTTTATTCTCTGGGCAACAAGCCTCCTGAGCTGGTGGACAGAGGCAGGGAGCAGAATAGATCCCCTGCAATCCAGGAGAAAACAGTTAGTGACTGGCTGAGCCACTTAGACCCTCACAAGTCCATGAGGCTGGATGGGATACCCCTGAAGGTGCTGAAGGGCCTGGTGGAAGAGCAGAAGAGCTTGCCAAGCCACTCTCCATCATTTATCATCAATCCTGGTTAACGGTGGAGGTTCCAAATAATTGGAGGTTAGCCAGCATGATGTTCATGTACCAGAAGGGTTGGAAGGAGGATCTGGGGAACTACAGGCCTGCCAGCCTGACCTCTATGCCAGGCAAGGTTATGGAACAGGTTATCTTGAGTGCCATCACATGGCATATATATACAGGACAATCAGGGTTTAGGAAAGGTTTATCTGTCCTGATCTCCTTTTATGTCCATATGGTGACTTGTCCATAAGAGGTCTAGTGGACAAGGGAAAGGCTGTGGATGCATCTACCTGGACTTTAGTAAAGCTTTTGACACTGTCTCCTACAGCATTCTCCTCGAGAAGCTGGTAGCCAGTGGCTTGGGCAGTGCGCCCTTTGCTGGATTAAAAACTTTCTGGGTGGCCAGGCCCAGGGAGTGTTGGTGAATAGTGCCACATCCAGTTGGCAGCTGATCACCAGTGGTGTCCCCCCAGAGCCTGGTATTTGGGCCAGTCCCGTTTAATCAATGATCTGGACAAGGAGATCGAGGGCACCCTCAGTCAGTTTGTGAATGATACCTAGTTGGGTGGGAGTGTTGATCTGCTGGAGGGCAGGAAGCCTCCTCAAGGGATCTGGACAGGCTGGATCCATGGGCCAAGGCCAGTGGTACGAGGTCAAACAAGGCCAAGTGCCTGCCCCTGGGTCACAATAACCCCCACAGTGCTGCAGGCAGGGGGAAGAGTGGCTGAAAAGTGGACCAGTGGAAAAAAGCCTGGGTGTGCTGGTTGACAGATGGCTGAACACGAGCTGCCAGCATGTCCAGGTGTCCAAATGGCATCCTGGCTTGTGTTAGATATACAGCATGGCCAACAGGACTAGGGGAGTGATTGTCCCCTGTACTTGGCACTGGTGAGACTCCCAAGTGCTGTGTCCAGTTCGGGCCTCTCAGGTCACAGAGGACATTGAGGTGCTGGAGTGTGTCCAGAGAAGGGCAATGAAGCTGGTGAAAGGTCTAGAGAGTGACTCATGTGAGGAGTGGCTGAGGGAGCTGGGGGTGTTTAGCCTGGAGAAAAGGAGGCTCAGGGGTGATTTTTTTCACTCTCTACAACTGCCTGAAAGGAGGTTGTAACCAGCTGGGGGTTGGCCTCTTCTCCCAGGCAACCAGTGGCAGAATGAGAGGACATAGCCTTAAGATGGGTCAAGGTAGATTTAAATTGGGCATTAGGAGGAATTCTTCCCTGAAAAGATTGTTAAGCATTGGCACAGGCTGTCCATAGAGGCAGTGCAGTCACCGTCCCTGGAGGTGTTCAAAAAACAACTGGATGTGACACTCAGTGCCATGGTCTGTTGGACAAGGTGGTGATCAGCCAAAGGTTGTACCAAGGATATTGGAGGCCTTTTCCAACATTAGTGATTCTATGTTTCTATGATCCCATTGTCTGCAGTCTTCCATGGGTGCTGCCAAACCAGGAGCCAGGCCTGCCTCCCTCCAGTGCTCAGCATCAGCTCAGAGAACACCAAGTTTCCTAACGCAAGGAATAGTGCAGGGGATAATGGGGTGGTTTTCCAGCCTTTGACAGCTTAAGGCACACAAACTTCACAGCTGTGGTCTCATCTCACAGCCATCCGGACTGGACTATTTTTAAATAAAAGAAAAATTTTCATAAATATTTGCTGACTCCAACAGTTAGGGAATTTAAAAAATACAAACTATTGCAGAATTTGGGGTAATTTGCAAGCTTTAGTGTTGCAAGAACGTAAATAGAGAAGTGATGCTATTTAAAGAGGAAGGAAAGTTGTATAAAGTGTTTCAGAGGATGGTTTAAATGTCTTTAAATATAACAACTAATTTCCCCATCTGAGGATTTTCACTTTAGAGTCACACCAGACAGCAAGTTTTTTTGCAGGTATGTATTAGATTATCAGAAGCTAAAGTTTCTTTTAGCCCCCAAATAAATTAATTCATGCTAGAGATTTGTAAGATTTCTATGATTTTAATTTTTTAATGAAAGCATTATCTGTGTTTAGTCTTGTAAATGCTTCTATATAGAAGAGACACACAAGCATCCTTGCAAAACCAGTTCCCAAATCAGATGCCCTGGCTGGTGATCTCACCTATGTAGAAAACGTCAATATGGTATTCAATGTCAATATGGCCCACAAGATCCAGCATGAAAACCACCAGAGAGTCTCCCAGCCTCCCAATGGCAGCTCTTCCCCACTTCAATCCCAAACAAAAATCTTAATGGTAAATGCATTATTTTCACTTAGTTTTCAATAGAAATAACAATTTGTGCTCAAACAATGCGAAAAACCTGACCACTTTCCCCCAGATCACAGGAAATGACTGTATAAAAGATTCATCAAGGTGAAGTTCATGAAAACTTACATGGTTTTAAGACCTGCTTCTAAAATCAGCTGGTAATGACAGACTTAAAAGCTCCTACACCAACATAGTTACAAAAAATATTAATAGTGAAAAAAAAAAATCAGAAATCTGCAAGTGACTGAGGACTCTTTTCAGTGGAAACCACTGCAAGGTGCCAGTGATAAGTGGTTTGTGTACAAGTTTTATCAAGATACATGTTCCAGGCTTATAGAAGACAGGACCAATGGTTTATACCTCAAGGAAATGATGTTGTACACTGATGATTATTTTTATGTCTTGCTGTTGCTATTGAAACATGAAAGCACTTATCTTTGTGTAGTTTCCTCTATCTGTATCAACTAGTTGTAAACTCTGATTTTCCAGATCCTTTTACAGTCAAATGTTATTTTAAAAGGACTATAATGTATAGAGAGCAGAGCAGCCAAAGGGCAATTTTAAATTTGCAGGCTGAAGGAAGCTGTGTTATAGGCAGGCAGGAGGGAGGAATTTTAAAACTGGCCAGTTTTTAAAAAAACTAATAAAAATTTTGAGAGAAGGTAGATGATCCTCTTGCTGTATCATTTCTCTCCACCTGGAAGATACATCCTTTGCCAACAACAAAGCAAAGCTGTTTGCAGAAAACAGGTCTGCTCAACCTTCATAATCCTGCCTGCAGAGGAAGGAGGGAGGCAGTAGGAAATGTTGCACGTGTTTAAGTCCTTGCATTGCTGTCAAGGAAGTGATATGAACTTCTGGGAAATCTATAGTTCCTCTTTAATATGTCAACAGGTTAACAGTGTTGTGCAGGCTGTATCTGGCTGTGCAAGCAAGGTGATGTTTATATGGTTGGATAGTGATAACACCACCTGGATAAGTTCTGCTTCCTTCTGGAAACATCATCTTTCCATATGAGCATAAGCACAGGTGTAGACTTAATTTATCCTTACTGGCATGTTTTTGTCACAGGAGAGATATTCATTCAGCAAATTCTACCTGTTAGTGTGGAATGTCTTCATCTTTGCTCAAAACTCACTGTACAGTACTTTTCCTTCATAACAAATTTTGAGCTTGAGAGCAAGTGCTCTTTTTAAAATCCTGTCCTCAACAAATGATAGAGAAGTCTTTGAAAACTTGGAAGTCCAAAATGATGCAACATTTTTTCTCCTGTTCTTTGCCTGGGAAGGGCCACTTGGTTGCAGCAGGGTTTTGAGGTGGGCCTCCTGGAAGCATACCTGGGTGCTGCCTTCCCTCCCAGCACCCACACAAGGGGAGAATGTCAAGGACCTGCTACAGGGCAGGTGCAGGTCAGGGGCTGTGGGCCACTAGTGAGAGAGGTACAAATAATTTTCTATGCAGTTTTTTGTCCTTTCAGTCCTCTCCTAGGGCATATACTCTAAAAACCTATTATATCACAGCACAACAAAGCACTGCCACCCTGTGAAATGCCGGCACAGCTCAGGCCCTCTGCAAGCAGAAGGAATAATTAGATTATTTTTCATTGCCACATGAGGAAGAGCCAGGGCCAGCCCAGTGGTCTTACCAACAAGAATTAGATCAATACTCAAGAAGGACTTGAAAAATTCTTTTGTCTGATCACGAAGTCTTCAGAAACAGCTGGAATTGACAAAGGAAAGGTATTTTCTCATAACTTGAGGTTGTTTGCCAAGTGTTGAAGGAGGGGTCCTGTATAATATTCGGTCTGTAGGTTTTCTCCTGTGCCTTTTAGAATGAACACACCACATACAAGATTTCGATCTCTTCGGGCAAAATAGCAATAATTAACATCTGTGTTTTGAGAGATTTCAGTGATTGGGTTGGAATCTACCTTTTTATATTCCTCCTGCACTGCTGGCTTGGAATGCACTGGAAAATCTCTGCACCTTTTGGGCATTTTTTGGCCATGAACATATTTCCTAAATACTACTTTGAAGTGATGACTCAAGCTAAGAAGAATCCCAAAGACCTTGTTTTATTGTTTTGACTAAGATTAAAGCATAAATAAATTAAACCCATCACTGGGAACAGAGAATGAACACTTTTACAATTCTGTATCTCTCTGTAGCTATTCTTATTTTCAAAGGCCACTTCCTTCAGTTTATTTTTATGACAGCTTTTGTGGCTTTGTCCCTTGCACTCCACCCTGAGTGATCTCATTAGAAATTCCAGGTATGTCTCAACATAAAATTTGCGAATTCTCCCAAGTCTCCAAGAAACCTTCTCCCTGCCCTACTTCCCCCATTACTTTCCATTTGGTTATAAAATGTGGTTCTGTCAGTGTTCTTTCCAGTGTTGACCCCAGGCACCAGAAACATGCTGTGGCCAGTCTGACCTCAGCCTACAAGAGCAAGTATCTGCTTCCTCCTGTGCTGTGCAGAGAGAATCAATCAACTGGGGCTGAATCACGCCTGGTGAGACTCTGGGTGGTGTTTTAGGGGAAAGGTCATTTGGAGGAAAGTGAGACCAAAAACTCAAGGGAAAAGTAGAAATGCTGCGTATCAGCAGAGGTGCAGAGAATAGAAAGTGCTGGTTGGATCTGCACAGCAGTGTGGTGAATCAGCATCAGGGCTGTGCCTGGAAACCTCTCAGTGCCACCCAGCCAAAAGCACCAGTGAGAGTTCAGAGAAGCAGTTGGGTACCCCATGGGGAAGTAGGTGAAGGAAGAGACTGGAATGGAAGAAGAGAAGATTCAAAAGAAAATTTAATTGGGGTCTAAAATGGGATGGAAAGCAAGCCACAGTTTTCAGGGTGTCCATCCACAGCACATTGAGCCTGCAGGGCTAGGATTGGAAGTTCAGCAGCAGTGCAGCAGAAAGCTTCCCAGTTTATCCTTGCCTGCTTGCTCTCATATTCATTCAATTTTATTGTGATGGCATTTTAAAATCAGATCTAGTCCCAGGCAGGAGGGAGACACACTCTGCATGGGGATGGGGACAGGTGTCAGGAGCAGGGTCGAGCTCCTTGTTCAAGCTTTGTCGCAGGGGTGTGCTCACACGACTCCACCTGTGTGAACGGCACCAGGTGAGGCAGTATGGAAGGACATAACAATGATGCTTTTATTGAAGTTGTTGTGTATTTATTTTTTTCACTTTGTTAATCTAGATCCTCCTGCTCCTACTACACAAATATCTTGGGCCATCTCTTAAGAGTTTTCTGTTTAATAAAGTTCAGTTATATTGGATTAAATTTACATTACTGGTGAGTTGAGAAGTGTTTGCCATTTTCTGATTAACAGCTTAAATAATTTATTTTTGCATGAAGGATATTTATATGCTTTGCAGTTCATCTTTCCTCTTTGAGTCACATTAATTCTTGCATCTGAAGTTTGTTCTATATTTTGTGGCAGTAATGCACATAAAATGCTTGTAACACCAAATTGCCAGGATATTTGCATTCCTAATGTAGTCCATGAAACACAAAGGGGACCATGCTGTGTTTGGGGTTTGAACCAGGCACTCGGTACCCCTTGGCAGGGGAGCTCTGATTCGTGTCCCTTGACTGCCACTGCCACAGCTCAGCCGATGGCTGCCAGCAGAGCAGAGCGTGACCAAGTGTCAGCTACAGCTACCCACTGGCAGCACATAACCCCTATGTCGTTCCTGTTCCCTGTGCAGGCTTGTTGGAATCCTGCTCACGGAGAATTTCAGGCTTTCTGTGCTGACAGAAAATGATCCGCAAAGATACACTGCATTTGACCTGAGGCCTTGGGAAAGGCTTCCAAAACTGAATGATAGCATTGAGTCTGTGAGTGTGTAGTTGAATAGAAGTGCACTATATCACAGGGTGAGAAATTTAGAATTTAGGGTGGTTAGTTAAAATAATATATATGTAACAAGATGGAGAGTTTAGGGCGTAGACATCTCCTTCACAAGTTCGGGTGATTTTGCGTGATTGGTTTGAAAAGTCTATGGTACAGGACATGGGCGACTAGTTATTGGGTTAAAAGTTAAAATAAATTTGTTAGCATCTCATAATTGGGTAGTTTAGACTTAAAGACCTTGAAGACTTTGCTCTCCATTTTTTGCCTTATTAACTTAGTATGCAGAAACTCTCACGGTCAGTGAGGCCGTAACTGAGATAAGAAAGAATAAACACCGAAGTCTGAACAAGAATTCTGCCTCTCGTTCTTTTAATCCTGACCCTGAAAAGAAGAACCAGATAAAGCAAAGGGGTTCTCTGCACAGGCTCAGACACAGTTTGGAGCCACAGCGTTCCCAGGGAAAGCAGGGAGCTGGCCCCGCTTCCAGCTGCCCCTCCCGCTCCCGCTGCGCGGGACATCCCGGGCTCCGGGGGACGGCGCTCGCTGGTCCCAGCCGCGCCGCTCCGAACGCGTGGCTCTCGCAAGAACATCACTAGGTGGCGATAGAAGTTCTAGAACCCAGTCGGAGGCTCCTGAGGGTTTGCACAGGGCTGCGGTTCAAGCTTTAGCCGAACCCTAAAGGGGCAGGACCTGGAGCCTGGGCTGCTGAGGGGTCTCTTTAGCTCCGGCCATCACCCCTTTCCTTCATAGGGAGCCGTACGCCTCGTTATGCAATACCTTCGTTCCAAGGCAAGAATCCAGCGCGCTGGGATGGAGACACAGAGGTAGCCGGAGGGCCTCCCGTGTGCCAGCGACGCAGCGCAAGGTAGTCATGCCTCGCTACATCTGCTGCTGCTCTTGAACTTGGCTGAGTAACCTGAGCTTGGTCAACAGACCAGAACAATAATGCTGAGGTGCCCAGAGTGGCATTTCCCACGTCATTCGGGAATAGCAGAGGTTGGGCTCACTCCTAGGCTGCAGCATGCTGCCTCCTCACCAGTCAGCCATCCCCGCAGCATGGGCCCAGGGCATCTCCATTCTGCGGCTCAGGCTTAGGCTAAATTTAACTACCTGCAAAAAGGATGAGGAGAAAAAAAAATTAAAAAAGAAAAAAAAAAAGAGGTCAAAAGAGGAGACACCAAGAAAAATTAAATTTAACTTTATATAAAATAAAAGCCATCTTCAGGGAAGTCTCTTGGCATTCTGGGTGTCAAACTGCTCTCTGAGGAAGCTGTGGAAACATATCTCCTCATGATACGCTGTAAACATGATTAATTTGCTTTTCTGTATAAATGAACCCTGTGATTCATTGTTGTCAGACAACCTGAAGAGAGTTTCAGTTCCAACTGAATTTTTAAAAAATGGGTTGAGCAAATTTTTGGTGTTTTCTGGCCCAAGAGGCAAAACTGTAAAGTCACAAAAGGGTTAATTTTTGAAACAGTTTTGGAATATTACTGAAGTTGTTGTATTACTGCTGCTTGCTGTACTCTGCTATGGGAGCAGAAGTGGCATCTGTACATGATGACAGGTCACCACCTCTCAGCAGAGACAGCAGGACCTGTTGAAGCAGTGGAACTTGACCCCTGCTGCTCCAGTCTCCATAGCACATCATCTTCAATCGCATCATCACATGATATTCACAGACCTGCAGGGACATATTTTGACAGCCTTTACATGTGCCCTTGTTCCAGATTTCCCTAGGAAACTCAGGAAATAATTGACCCCTTTAAGAGCAGATTGTCTCTTCCTGGGAGTCAGGGTGGAATGCAGGGACAGTCAGGGTCTGGTGGCCTGTGCAGCATGGCAATGAGTCCTTTCAGTGCCAGGGTTAAACCAAGGACAAAAGCGATTTCCCAGGGGCTTCATGCTCTTGCACCGCCTTCTAAGTGCCCTGTCTGTTTTATATAGCCTGAATCCCCACATCACACAGGAGGGTCTGGATGAAATTGGACACAGTGAGCTAGATAGAAAGAAGAGACCGTAGTCTAGATGACAGTCTTTTGGTTTCTAAGTGCCGAGTCTCAGACAGAGAGTGTATCTGCATGGACTTCCATGTTTTTATCTTCTCAATGGCTTCATGAATAGGAAAGTGCAGATGGATACCAAGGTATTGGAGCAGAAGTGACCCACCAGAGTCCTGAGAACCTGCTGCAGAGGAGGGAGTTGCAACAGCTGCTGAAACAACCTTTCAGCCATGGCTGGGTCATTATCAGGAGAAAGAGTCTTTTGGTGGCTCTGAGAACAGAGAAGATAATTGCCCCTGCAAAAGTGGCTCAACCACTGCAAGGCCCAGAAGGCAGGGTGCTGCCCTGCAGGACCCTGGGGAAATGCATCAGTGAGCATCTGCTGTGCTGGGGCAGACAGCCTGGCATGAACCCCTATTACCAGGCTGGTATCAGCATGGCTTTTTTTATGAGGATGGTGCTCACAGGTGACAGCCCAAACAGTTGCTCTGTTTTTCCCCAGAAGTGGAAACCCAAACCACATACTCCCCCACCCTCAGTCACTGTTCATAGGCCAGATGTTTCTTTTAGAAAATGTCTTGTTGGACTGTTTGAGAGAATTTTATGGGTTTTTCTGGTACTGTTTCTCACCTCTTGCAATAATCCAGGTGTGTTAGTACCCACCAAGCATCTAACTGTGACGTGGTTAAGTGCTGGAAATCCTGGAACATCACAGAGGCCATTAAAAGCACATTTCTGTGTTTCTAAGGTGGTTTATGAAAAGAGAATGCAAACATGTTGTGTCCTTCCTGATCTGCTCCTCAAACGGTAATGGGAGCTGAAACGCAGGAACAACTTGAGAGCGGAGTGAGAAGAGGCACAGCCCAGTGGTGAGAGGGCCGGGTGCAGTAGAGGAGCCCTTGGTGGGGAGCACTGAGGAGACAGAGGGCAAAACCCTCAGGGCGCATCTGGTGTGGGTGCAAGGGCAGCACCTTTCATTACCTTGAAAGGCAGGGGCTGTGCACCTGTTATTCACTGTCTGGGGTGGGTTCCTGCCAGGGCCAAGGATGCTGCTGGGCGCTTCCCATGGTTCTAGAGGGTTGTCTGAGGGAATAGTGGAATTGCACCACCTGCTTTTCATATCAGTGGAAACCGCTCAAAAACCCCTGCTTACCCTGGCAGGACTCAGGCAGACCTAGCAGGCAGTGTTCTGCCAAAACCAGGGACTTGGGATCACATGCCCCTGCCTGGTGCCAAGGCAAGGTCCTGAGAATTCCTCCCTGAAGGATATGTGTACCTGGGAAAAAGGGGAAAGGAAACTCTCTCAAGCTCCAAAGCTGTGTTTTTGCCATTCACAGTCAATGTCAGTCACTCAGATAATCCCTGCATCTAGGTGGGCACTCCCCAGCCAGACTGGAAGCAAATTACCTGCCTCTCACCCCATACACTGGCAGAAATTACTGCAGTGATACCAGCCTCCTCCCTTCAGGCAGGCCCCACCGAAAGCTCAGGCCAATCCAGGAAGTTTTAGTTGTTTTTTTTTTCCATTGGTAGTTCAAAGGAGTGAACGTAATTCTCTTTCTCCCGTCACTACCATTTTCGTGTATGCCGGAGCTTCTGGTTTCCAGTTACCACTGAAAGCAGAAGTGAAAAACAGAAAGAAAAGCTTTTCTCAGGGTATTTTAGGTTCAAGCAAAGTCAGGAGGTTTTAGAAGCAAAACAGGGGCCCTATGAGATAATTTGGTTTGTGCTTAGCTAAAGGCAAATCAGACTTTGATGCTTGCTTGTCCTGTGAACTAGCCACAAATTCTTGTCCCTCTCGAATACCTCCTCTGTATCGGCATCCACAGCTCAGCCCCAGTTTTGCCTAGCAGGTGGTGTTTATGAATAATAATATTCTGCTTTTCAGTCAGAATTTCTGTCCAAAGGTCCCAAAAGAACTGCAAAATTTAAATTTTGCCAAAGTAAGAGTTTAGTAACAGCATAGTCACTCTTTTGTACAGATTTGTGTAAGCCACCCAGAGATGCAGTGGCAGAGATGAAAACAGTGCTGAAGTGCCTTATCTAGAGGCACAACTGTGCTTCAACAGTTCACCCAGCTGTCCTCCCAGTTATCCTCCTACTACAGACCAAAGATTCATGAAGGGCCCAAGTGTTGAGACAGCCTCTGGTAACTTCAGTCACTCAGATATCATGAGAAGTGTTGGAACAGACCAGACAGAAAGGCTCTGATTTTTGCTGTTGCTCTAAGTCAGCCCTATGTATTCTGCCATGTAGTGAAGATGTCCTGGACCCAGAAACAAAAGATGAACAAAGAGGCTTCAGGTAAAAAAAACCAAAAGAACTGGCCAGGACGGAGACATGATACCCAGACTCATTTATCTGCCTGTACATTTCTTATGAGGGAGGATGACAAGCTTCTATGCAGAGCAAATGTTTGGCAAGAGGAATGACACCAAGAGAAGATTTGAAAGTGCAAAGATCATCTGAGAGCAGTGAAAGTCTTCGGGTTTTCTTTGTTAGACCAAATGACTGCTCGTACTGGAGTAGGTCAGCACAACTACAGCAGAATCACAGCAAAGAAGTTTAGGTGATGTCCAGCGGAGTTTTCTGGTCACAGAAAGGAGTGCAAAGCCCTGATTGCAAAGTGAAAACGAAGAGATTATTTCAATACTTAATGATGTAATGACATTCTGGCAATGTGACAATTTAAAAGACATTCACAACTTGAAATCTGTGTAGCTGAAAGACTAAATTTTAGGGCCTGGATCTGCCCTAGCTCATCCTAGTTGATACTTCAAGTTTTTAAAAAAAAAGAAAATTTTGAAACTTAGATCTGGACACGGAACTATTCTTGCAGCCTCTGACATACAATTCAGAGGAATTTTCCATTCCAAGTTTCAATTGCTGAAAAACTTAATTTGCTGTGCCTACTCTTATTAGACAGGAAGATAATAGTAAAATAGAGGAGTAGGATATACAAGAAGTCTAGAGGCCAAGAGAATGTGCATCAAGGAGAAAGGAAGTAGTCATGCTGACAAGGACAGCTATTAAGGAAATGTTGCAGTAAATGAGAGAATTGTGCCTGTTTCCTTTAAGAAATATGGAGATGAAAGAAAGAAGGAAAGGGTGAAAGAGAGAAAAGGGAGAAAGAGAGAAAGAAAGAGAGCGAGAAAGAAAGAGAGAGAGAAAGAAAGAAAGAGAGAAAAAGAGAGAGAGAGAGAGAAAGAAAGAAAGAAAGAAAGAAAGAAAGAAAGAAAGAAAGAAAGAAAGAAAGAAAGAAAAAGAAAGAAAGAAAGAAAGAAAAAGAAAGAAAGAAAGAAAGAAAGAAAGAAAAAGAAAGAAAGAAAGAAAGAAAGAAAATGCATAAATGCAGTCAGCAGTCAGCCCAGGTAATAAAATGGAGGAGTATCTTTATCTTCCAGTGAAAGGCGTGAAATCAGCTAGTACAGAGATAACAGCAGCAAAAATCTGACTTGTAGTTGTAGGGTCAATATTGAGCAGGGAAGAGAATAGTACAAGGAAAGGGATGGAAAGACTTCCTCACTTTGGGAATGGGAAAAAAAGTTATTTTGATATGTGTAAAAATCAATTTGTGGCACTGGTCATAAAGAAGTTCTATCAGGGCAGTGTTAGGAATCTGTTATAAATTTCTTAAGGTTAAATTTGCTTTGTGATAGTACTCCCCCAAGAAGGGGCAACAATGACAGTTTTGGAGGGGTTTTTTTTCCCCTTGTGTACTGGATGTGCCGAGGCGCAGGGCCAGTGTGTATGACATCCATCCCTGCTGTAGAGCCAGACATGTCCCTGCCACATTTCCCCCCTTCTTCTAGGGGGAAGCTATTGTATGCCCAAGAGGTGTCTCTGGTTTCATGACAGATGTTCACAGAACATGTAGGAGAGAAAAAACACAGAGCCTTTGGTAGCCAGAGCAACAGAAAATGGGCTGTGGGTTGTCAGGACAATTCCCTATCCAGGTGTGAGTATTGACAAGCTTTCAGGCTCTACACTATCCAAACCTCCAGCAAACAGAACACGCAGAAGCTGTTGGAGAAGCACCTCTTGAGAGGAATAAGAAGGTGTGGAAAGATTCCAACCCTAGTGAGATGAGTTGGTAGCTGAGCAAGAGATTCAGATGTAAGCAGGAACCTACAGGGGCAAGGAAAGGGCTCTGAGCAGACAAGTTCATGTCTTGGGCAAGGGGAAAGTGAGAGTGTGCATGCAGCATGTAAGATCAGCCAAAGGATATTAAAACAAACAGCAAAGTATGGGTTAAATGAAGTGGAGAAAGAACTCCCTGGTGGAAACTCTTCCTCTTTTGTGCAAGGGCTGCTGTGTGATGCAGCAGTGCCAGGGCTGTTGCACAAAACCAGCACTACTGCACAGACATTTTCCCTGACAGTATTTTTACTACATCCTCTTAGCTTCTCTGTAGTTCCAGATTTCCTCCAGTTTCTAGAGAAGTCTGGGCATAAAGAAAAGATAGACAGCCTTTAGAGATGATCAAGGGCTGGCATCAGCTGATCAGGTGCTGGACATCAGCTCCTATGTCCTTTTTAGGATCTGGCTGCAGACACCTTCCTCCTTTGAGCTCTCAGGAAATCCCCAGACTATACGGGTTGACAATAAAACTAGCCTAGATTTACCAGAGTACAGAAAGGCACTTGAAAATACAACACGAAAAAAACCTTTTCTCTGCATTCAGCTAAGTCTGAAAGTGATTTTTAAAGCAAACTTTCTTTACTGCCACCTCATTTCTGCATTCATGTCATGCATAAGAAAACACCAACCTGAAAGAGACTTTTCCTAGAAAATTGTCAAGAAGGTGCAGAATGGAACTGGTCCCTTGCTGAGAGGTCACCTCCCTTTCTTCCATCATGTGGGCTCACATTGTCCAAGAAACATTGGTGGTCAGGGTGAGCAAGTCACAGGGAAGGTGGGCAGGGAGTACCAACACTTTGGAGCCCATGAGTGCTCACTCCAGCTGCTGCAAGTACACCAAAACCATTGGGGCAGCAAGCAGAGCCTGGGAGAGAAGGCAAAGCCTGGGTCTCATTGCTCCATACAGGAGAAGGATGAGAGCAGACGGGATCTCTCCAAAAACATGGAGGCATGAAACAGATGGAGCCACAGACAAGGATGTGGCTCCTAGAGTGGCCAACACCACATTGAGAGCATGGAGTGGACCTGAGACAGGCAGCTCCTGAGTCCTTCCAACATTGCACTTCCCACTGCCCATCAGCAGAGGCAGGAGAGGACCCTCTGCTGCTCCTGCCCCAGCACCAGGGGTGCTCACAGTGCCCACACTGCCCAGCTCTGCTTCATGCAGGTCCTCCTGCATTCCTGTGTCTCAGCAGAAATCCATGTAGCTCATGACCATGAGGCCAGTTTTTAGAGCTGGGATCCCTCAGCCATGGTATTTGGGTCTTCATGTACTTCTGAAATTCTTCATCCACTTCTCTCCATCCCTCCTGCTCTGGGGGCAGGTCAGGGCAGAGGAGCTTAAGGAGTTTCTGCTAGAAGTCCTTTAGCTTGTCTTATGCAACAGGTTAGACAAAATGATAATTATTCCTTTGATCTTTTAGGGTTCTGAACCATTTATAGCCTCTATCTCACAATCTACTCCGTTCATTCTGCCCCACACTAGAGCTTTCTTTTCTGTCCAAGCTGCAGCAAGGCCTGATCCCCAGGACATCTCCACCACCCCTCAGGGACTCCCCAAAACCTCGCTGTGGAAAGCACCTCTGAGACCAGGGAACCACACTAAGGGGAGGCACTAGACAGGGAATATGCCATTGCTGTAATACCCAGCCCAAACTGGGGAGAGCTACATTCCCCCTGCAGTCCTGAGGGCCAGAGCTTTCCTCTCAGTGAGGCAGACCTTTTTGACCAGCAAGGACAGACACAGAAAGATCTCCTGCTCCTGGCTGCAGGCCTGTGCAGTCAGTGGTGTGACACAGGGAGTCAGCGACACACCAGGAGTGAGCCCGTGGGAGCTGTGGGGGCTGTGAACAATCCTGCATGCGCCACCCGGGGATGGAAAGCTGTGTGAAGCTCATCACTAGCAGCAGCAGCATACCTCCTGAAGTGCATGTGGCTGCCTGTTGACCCAGCAGACACCAACCAGGTGGGCTCTGTATGGGGTTTCTGAGGTGCGTGCCCAGGACTATGCTGCCAGCTGCTGGGGAGGAGATAATTGAAGGGTACTGCTGTAAATGAGTGACTCAGGGCTCAAGTGGCTGAGTGACAGGAGGCAGCTCAGCTGCCATGGCTGGGCTGGGGCAGGAGCAGGCTCACTGAAAGCAGGCAGCTTTCCTGTTTTTCTGCCTAGATAGCTCCATACAGACCGGTGGGATGTGGGCAGGTGCAAGGCAAGGGACATGAAAGAATCACCCTAGCAAAGGTATGTGTCTTAGGGTACCTGAGGGCAGGGTAGCACAAACTGCAGTTTCTTTTCCTATAGAAGATGAGGGCTTTAAAGTGAGAAACACCAGCCTGCTCAGCACAGCACAGAGAAAGACCTGATAGCTAGTGTCCTGAAAAGTGGGAAGTGCTAATTAAAGGCCTGAAAAGGTCTTATTTCAAATAAATAAGAAACTTATGTGGATATTATGAGTAAATGCACCAGGCAAATAAACGGTCTCAGACTACATCCTGTGCCTCTGGTCAGCTTCTGCATCCCCATTTCCTTTTGGTGCATGTATCATATGATGGCTTTGACTCACATGTTGGCACTGGAACAGCTCTGGATGTACTGTCTCGTGTCCTGAGAGGAAATGAGGTGGAGACACCGGTATTGCTTGGAAAGTGGAAATAATCTTAAATCATTTAACTGTGTATTATAGCCATGTGCTGGTGACCCCACAGGAGACATGCTGGGAGCCACTCTCAGCACTAGCTTGTGAGTAGCACAGGACTTGTTCCTAAAACCAGTGGCTTCCCAAAGTATCTGACACCCATTCCCAGCCCAGCACTGTCAGGGCAGCTGTCTTGGGCAAGCACAGGGCACAGGTCACTTCTGCTCTTCAGCACATTTAGGTAACAGTGCATCTATTCCAAGTGCTGTACCTCTACCAAAGGCTTGTACCCTTCCAGGCTTTCTGCCTGCTTCCTCTCCCAGGAAAACCCTGCAGGGGCTGGCAGGAGAGAGGGGAGCGGCTTTCATACCACAGATCTATGATGTGGGCTTTACTACTCAGAAAGGCGCTGATGTCCTGGCTGTCCCTTTCCCAGTGGCTTTAGGGGAGAGGGCACAGAAGGTGACAGAGTCAGGCAAAGGAAAGAATGGGGGAACAATGCCCCACAGCATGTCAAAAGTTTCCTGAATGGGGGAAACAAGTCTCCTTCTATAGCTTCACCCAGGCACAAGGAAAAACCTGGGAGAACCGCAGGGACAGAGAATAAAAAACACTGTGTCTTGAGAAGACAAAAATTGATAAAATCCATTCCTGAGATCTTGCAAGATTGGGTAGGAAGCTGAGCTAATCAAGCACAGAAGAGGAAGGATCCCAATGCTCTGGGACATCAGAGAGAGGCAAGGCTGCAGGCAAATGCTGAAGGTTGGCCTTTTTGTGCTTGCTTTTTTTTGTGTGTCAGCCTCTACTCTGTCTCCAAAACATGGGTCAGTGGGCAGCAGGGTGCGGGGTGGCCCACCTTTCTTCTGCTTCCTCTCAGGGTTCAGGTCCACACAGATCAGTAGGTATCTCTAGTCCAAGCCCTGCTCCACACAGGGTAGACTGCAAGGTCACACTCAGTTATTTGGGATATTCCATTCAAGCTTTGAAAATATATTCCCATGTCTGCAAAAATGAAGATTTCCAAACTAAAAACGACCTTATAAATTAGGCTTGAATTTGTGTTTGCAATCTTATGCACCCAGTTGTTTATATTTTCAAAACTCTGGTCTGAAACTGTTATGTCACTGTCAGTGCCTGACTTCAGCTAAATAATCTCTCAAGAGACTTGGGAGAGGAGCACCCATCCAGGATTGTTCAAGAGATGAGTCATCCTCAGCAGGCCCAAATTTAATAGCTGGACATGTTTCCCTGGTGTCTAACCTCTGCCTCATTTCTTAATCTTTCAGGGGCAGAGGTGCTTGTGCTGGGACAACGTTTACAAATACAACACCAGGAGTATAATTTCAGAGAAGATGATCTATCTTCATGGCTTCTGGTACTAATTACTCCTATGAGAAGCTCAACTCTGACATGATGACTTTTCTTTTAGCAGCCCTATGCAGTTCAGTAAAACACTTCATAAATATGAATAATAGCCTTTCTGATCAAAAAGGCACAATGAAGTCCTAACCAGCACTATTGCAAAATCTGGAATAGTATCTACTGACATGCAAATGCTGGGCATGCAAAATATTAGAGTCTAAGGGAAGGCAAAATTCCAGCATAAAACAGCTGGAGTTAGCTGAAGTTTGCAAGGAGCTAAAGTTTGGAAGGAGCAAATTTCCTTGCGTAAATACAGAATTTTCCTCCTTTCTCCAGGCAGCTAAATGGTGAAAGGTCTCTATTGCTGCCCATCTCCAGCAGCCTTCCTAACACGCTGATTTGGTTCTCCATGTTTCCTAACAAGTCGTCTGAAGGAAAAAAATAAAAGTAGCTCTTGTCCAAAACCTGCCTATGGAGGGGTTTGCTGGGTGGTGCCTCCTGTCCTCTGGTACGCCAGAACAAGGGGTGTGCAGGGACAGGAACATGCACTAGTTCTGGCTTCAGGGGTCTGAATGTGCAATGCTGCCCCAGCAACCACCTGACAAATCAGCTTTAGAAGTCATTCCCCCTTCACCGTGGAAGAGGGAATGCTTCTAGCCCCATTAACAAATTTCATGGATGCAGGAAGAAATACCA
Source organism: Tichodroma muraria (assembly GCA_013390105.1). Classification (NCBI taxonomy): domain Eukaryota; kingdom Metazoa; phylum Chordata; class Aves; order Passeriformes; family Sittidae; genus Tichodroma; species Tichodroma muraria. The sequence continues at coordinate 157,537 of WAAG01000058.1, forward strand.
CATCTCTTTTTGAGATATGTGTGCTCAGAGACACCTTGAGGACTCCTTCTTTCAGGTAATTTCTGACTTCATATCAAATTCACACTTTCCCACACAGAGCAGGCCAAGAGAAGTTGCCACAATTAATACTAAAGGCTCGCTGCAAGGCTGGAAAGCACAACGTAACGGGTACTGTTTGCATAAAACAGTGCAGAAAAGGAGACAGATCTTCCCGAACATTTTTGACATTATTTGGCTTATTTCCCTTCCTGGAAATGTTGCTCTTTTGGCAAAATGAGTTGCTGATATGTTGTAGCCAAAGATGTTTTCATATTTCTAAGGAAGAACCAACTTAACCTCAAAGGGTACTTGTTGCTTGCTTTAAAATATCCTTTCTTATGCAGAAAATGGTCTGATTTTCCCTGAAGACAACCCAGTGCGTACTTGGAAATGCCATGGTATTTGGCCAGCTCTGCCTGAGATAGTGATATCTGGTCTTCTGTTCTTTCAAAACCACCTACACTCAAACCCACAAGTATGCAACATACGTGTCCCTCCTCAGAGGGTCTGCAGGATGGGCAAAGAGCCGTTAGACCGGTCATCCCATGGGGTCTTTAGACCACTTTTCAAACACATCCCTTAGTGGAAGCCTTTTCAGGCTTTTTGCCATCTCTGTATGCCAGAAAGTACAGCCATGGTGCTCACAGTACCCAGCCCCAGTGTCCCAGTGCTCCCAGGTGTCCAGATTTTCCTTGGGCCACCAGCACCTGGGGGATGGCAGCACAGTGTCACTGGGCTCCCGTCATCCTTGGGGCATGGCCATGCTTCTTCCATGGCTCTGCTCAGGACAACAGTTGGAACCAGCCACCTCCAGGCAGTGTGGCAGGAGCTCAGTGGGAGAAGGAGCCAGGGGTCCCCAAACGCCTCCACCTTTGTGCCACTTCTGGCAGATGCCGTCTGAGGGGCTGGTGGCCCAGAGCAGAGGCAGATCCGTGTGCCAGCCTCCCACAAGTCCCTCTGCATCTGTGCCAGAGGGTCACCAGGCTGGCTGGCACTGCAGGACGTGCAGTGCAGACAGTGACCTGTGGGGACCACACAGAGCTGCAGAGGGAGAGCACACACTGTGAGATGGGAGGGAAGCTGCATGGGTGATGGGGACACCAGGTCAGGCTTGGAAACTATCATTATGCACAAAGCTAAAGAGAAACAGTTAATTTTTTTGGAGGGGATCTTTGTCCCAGTGGTGAATAAAGGCTCCTGAAGGAGCATCTGCAGGGATGGTGGGATACAGACACAGCCTCTGCTGAGGGTCAGCACTGCCATGAGCTTACCTGGACCAAGACCACACACAGCAGCTCCTGCTCATTTACAATTTGGACAGGCAAGAGAGGAGTTGACAAAGGGAAAAGACCCACACTGGAAATTCACATGGGTTTTGTAGACTTCCTCTTTGGGTTAACATTGTTTGCTTTTCTCCTTTTCTTTTTTTTTGAAGGGGGAAGGTGTTCTTATTTCAGCTGGAATAGAATTATTTTTCTTCTTAGTAGCTGGTACTACTAAGTTCTTCTTAGTGCCATGTTTTGGATTTAAAATGAAGCTCATGTTGATAACACACTGATGTTTTGGTTGTTGCTAAGTAGTGCTTACACAAAGTCAAGGACTTTCCAGTGTCTCATGCTCTGCCAGTGAGGGGGAGCAGAAACAGATGGGAGGAAGCACAGCCGGGAGAGCTGACCCAAACTGGGCCAAGGGATGTTTCACACCACAGAAAATCATGCTTAGTATGGGGGAGCTGAGGGGAGCTGATCAGAAGGTGTCAATTGTTGCTCAGGCATGGTCTGGGCATTGGCCAGTCTGTGGTGAGCAATTGAATCGTACATCACTAATTATTTTCTTTGTTTTATAATTTCTTTCTTTTTTTTTTAAATTACAATTGTTATTATTACCACATTTTATTTTATTTCAATTATTAAACTGTTCTTGTCTCAATCCACAAGTTTTCTTTTCATTTTCTGAGCCCCTTGTGTTCTTGCTTTCCCTTCGAGGATGGGGAGAGGTTGAGCAAGCAGCTGCACAATACTTAGGTGCCAGCTGTGGTTAAACAATTATGGAAGGGGGAGAAAAGTTGACCTTGGCTTACTGTGAGAGTTAGAGAAGAAGGCAACCCTTTGCGCTTCCAGTGGCCTTGATAAGCCCCCGGGCTGAGCACTGAGTCTGTGGCACTTCATCTCTGGAGGTTTGATGGACACCTTCCTGCCACCCTGTCCTTCTGGGCTGCACATGCACCTTATGGAGTCCCTCCTTATCTTCTCTCACTTCCATCTCTTGCCCTTCTTTGGCTGCACGACATTTCAGCATGAGACTTGCTATGAGCACCAGGAAGGATTTAAACTTTGCAAACATCACTAATCATTTGACCTTTTCATATTGACAAAGCTATGCTTAATGTCACAGCCTGCAAGTGGGGCATGGTCTCTGTGCATGGACACCATGGTAGCATCCCTCCTCTGACAATGGCTCCTACAGGAACAGGATTCACACTCGAGACCAAATCTGTGGGTGAGTGTGAGACTGCCACTGCACGTAGCTTTGATGAGGATCAGATACAGCCATTTTCTCTTGCACATCTCTGGGAGCATCCTCCCTCTCACAGCCTCTCTCTGAACCAACCCACCTGCCCCTGGGCACGCTCAGGCTGCCCCTGTGGCTGTGTTACCTCTCTGCTCAGGTGCCACGTGCTGCTGCTTTGCCAGGAGGTGTGGGTGCAGGTGAGCAAAGCTGTCACAGCAGCTCACCTCCTTCCTGGTGAGTCACCACGCCCCAGTATCTGTCCCTATGGCTGGGTCTGGTGACCAGCCCGAAGCAGCACGCGTGCACCCATGGGACTAAAACGAGCCACTCCCAAAGTCTGGCTGGATTTTTTTTTGGGCGTTGCTGAGTTTGGTCAGCACACAATTTATAAAGACTTGTTTTCACCTTGCCCGAATTGTTAGCTTTGGATAGTACCAGTTTTAGAAATGGACATTTCTGGGCCTTTCCTGTAAGAAAAGAAAAGGCTTCTTGGGCTCCAAACAGTGATTTGGTGCTCTTGTGTTGGGAATTTGAAAGCCCCTGGGCATGGGATGCAAAGCAAAACGCAGGAAACAAAGAAAGCCTTTGTGGTGTCTGAGCCTGCCTTGGAAGCAGCTAGTACAGCCCCAAGAGAAACTGTTCCCAGCCATGCAAATGTTCCCAGTTTTGGTCATGCACAGCACCAGGCATCTCCCTACATCCCAGTCCTTCCCAGACAACCAACCCTGTCTTCCCAGCTATTGGCAGTGTCACACCTCCAGTGACTCTTCCCCAGCTGTTTCTCCGCTTCTGCCAACTAGCCAGAGCAATGCGCTGTTTTCCCTGAGGTCCCAACAAAGGCACAAATGCTGGGCCAGGGGCCTCCTTCCCCATTCCCATCAGCTCTGCACATAGGGAGGGGCTGGCAAACTGCTCTGTACTTCTACTACAGCTTCTCTCAAACTTCCAGACATCAGGAAGCCTTGCTGAGGAGCGTCATGGTGATCTTAGTCCCAGGGTCACAGGCTGAGATAAAAAACCTGCTAAGGCCAGGAGAAGAAAAGGCACGTTTGTCTCCCTAATTTCATCAGTGCTGTGATTTACCCTCAGCAGGCAACCAAACCCTGCACAGCCACTTGCTCACTCCCTTCTGGTAGGACGAGGGAGAGGACTGAAATGGCACAGTGAGAAAACTCATGGATTGAGATAAACACAGTCTAAAGGGTAAAACAAATGCTGTGCACACGAGCAAAGCAAAACAAGGAATTCATTTACCACCTTCCATGGGCTGAAAGGTGTTCAGCCATCTCCAGGACAACAGAGCTCCACTGTGTATGTAACAGTGACTTGGGAAGAAAAGCACCATCACTCAGAATGTTCCCCCTTCTTCCCCCAGCTTTTTACACTGAGCATGACATCGTATGTCTTGGAATATCCCTTGGTCAGGAGGGATCAGCTGTCCCACCTGTGTCCCCTCACAGCTCCTGGTGCATCCCAACCTCCTCCCTGGTGAGACACTGAGAGAAGCAGAAAGGCCTTGACACTGTGTAAGCCCCACTCAGCAATAACAGAAACATCTCTTCTTATCAACACTGTTCTCAGCACAAAGCTGAAACACAGCCCTGGACTGGTTACTGTGAAGAAAATTATCTCTACCCCAGCCAAAACCAGCACAATCAGTTATTGTGAGCTGTGGGTTTCCCCATGCACTTGTGTTTTCCCTTGCAGTTTAGCACGAGTCTCAGTAGTCCCGCAAGAGAAAATGAAACTACACACCAGAAATCAACACAAACAGAAGGAAACCATTTGCAAAATCCCATGGCTCAGTGCTGACCAGTCAAACCCTGGGGCTTGTGCTACTAGCACAGTGTTTTCCCACCATCCATTTTCACTCCCTCCCCCTCACCTCCAGCCTTCGTTGCTCTGAGTACACAGCTGCTCAGGCAACCAGATTAGAGAAGTAATCTTCTCCCTCCCAGGATATTTCTAACCCAGTTCATTTCCCTGACCTCATTCCCCAGGTGCTGGTATAAACAAGTGGACCTACTCAATGCAGGCATCACTACTGTGGGATATGCTTGAGGGATGTGGGGTGTTTGGGATGTGATGTATTGCTCCAGAGAGAAATTCCAGCTATGCTGCAGCCTAAGACTCACCTGAGAAATAGTCCTTAGCTATTAGANGGTAGGTAGCATTTAGTAATGGAAACAAGGGATTGAACATGTTAAAATTTCTTTGTTATGTGAGAAAAATTCTGTTTAAATACAAACAAGTGACGTTGCAGTTAAAGGTTTTGTACAAAAGAAGATTTCTGATTTTGTAGAT
>WAAG01000060.1:1533-11823 GCA_013390105.1 Tichodroma muraria
CGTGCCCCGCGCCGGCCGGGGCGGGCTGCCTGTGCCGGCAGCGGGGCCTGGGCTTACAGGGCCCCCCCAAAGCTCTCCTCTTCCTCGGGCAGAGGGTCTGCGTCCCAGCACGTGATGTCGATCTCTGGAGGACAGGGAGAGGGGTCAGGATGGCTTGGGGTGCCTCAGAGAGGGACAGACTCCCCCTCCTCACTGTCCTCACTCACCTGGGGGCTTGTTGTAGAAGACGGGCTGGGGGGCTTTGGCCGACAGCTCCTCGGGGGGGGGCACCTCCTCCTCCTGGGACTGGCTGAAGTAGCCCTCGCTGGCCTGGGGGGTGGGGGCAGGTTGTCAGGACCTCCCCAGGCTCCCATCACCCCCTGACCTCTCCCCACAGTGATGCTCACCTGCTCCCCACGACCCGGTGTCCCATCCTTGGGGGCCATCTCCCCATTGGTGATGGGGGGTGTCTCTCGGCCCGGGGTGTCTTCCTGGGGCGTGTGCTGGCAGCCCAGGTCCTGGGACTCGGGGTCCCCCTCACCAGCTGCCTCCTCCTCATCCTCATCGTCCTGCTCCGCGTCGCAGAAGGTGGCGGGGGGCTCAGGCAGCTCATCCAGGCTCAGCAGGGCCCCCTCCTCGGGCAGCATGGCAGGGGGTGTCTCGGGAACAGGGGCAGCAGGCAGGGGCCAGGCAGCTGGGGGAGCCACCCCGTCGCTCTGCCACAGGTCGATGAGGCTCTCAGGGTTGGGGGCTTCCCCGGTTTGGGGCTCGTCAGCCACGGGTGGCAGGGAGGGCTCGGTGGGCTCCAGGGTCACCAGGTCGCCCAGGACATCACCCCCCGCTGTCCACACCGGCCGGGGACTGGGCTCATCCCCGGGGGGCTCGATGGCCTTGTCCTCAGGCCCTGGGAAGGGCCAGTGCTGCTCGGGCGTGGCTGGCCCGGGCTCCTGCGCGCTGGGGCTGGGGGACTCTGCAAGGAGGGGACAGCAGTCAGTGGGGACAGACAACCTCGTCCAGGGTTGGGGGTCACCCGGGGACAGGGATGCAGCTCAGGGGGATTTGGAGTCCTTTGGACTGGGCACAGTATGGGGAATGCTGCAAGGATGGGTGGGGGATAGCTGGGCAGGGAGTGGATTGTGGCATGCACCAGGGAGTGAGGGGACATGGGGAGGGACAAGGTGATCCCTTGGGGAGTGACAGGGAGGCAGAAAGGGCTGTGGAGGGAACAGGAGAGGTGCCCTGAGAAGATGCAGAAAGGACAGCTGGGATGCACCAGAGGATGCCAAGGGGCCAGTGGGGACACAGGAGGGGCACACGGTGACAGCAGCAGAGCTGGCTGGGGTGCCGTGGGGACGCAGTGGGGCAGAGGGGATGCACAGAGGGATACAGCAGCCCTGGAAAGGACGTACGGCAGGACAGTGCAGATTGGGCAGCATTGCACTGGGAGACCCAGCAGACAGCAGGGCTGCATTGGGGCATGCAGCGGGGAGGGCCAGCATGTACGGAGAAGGGGGAATGCACTGGAGATGGGGGATGCATGGCATGGGGTGCAGCAGAGACAGCAGGGATGCATTGGCGTTAAAAAATGCACTGGAGTCTGTACGGGTGCAGCAATGACGGTGAGGCTGCACTGGGGGATGCAACAGAGACGGCGGGGATGCAGCGGCACGGAGCAGCAGGTACAGCGGGGATGTGCTGGGGGACACAGCAGAGATAGTGGGGATATGCCAAGGGATGCAGATGGGACAGCATGGGTGCACTGAGCCATGCAAGGGCAGCTGGAGGGCCCGCAGCAGAGCCAAGGGGGCTGCAGCAGGGATGCGCTGTGGGGCACAGCAGAGGCAGGCGGGATACGGCAAGGGATGCAGACGGGACAGCATGGGTGCACTGAGCCATGCAAGCGCGGTTGGCGGGGCTGCAGCAGAGTCGAGGGGGCTGCAGTGGGGATGCACCCGGCAGCCCTGGGCAGGGGGAGGCAGCGCCAGCCCTGCGCCCACCTTTGGGCGTTGCCGGCGTCTGGTGAGCGGGCGCGCGGGTGCCCGGTTCGCCCAGCGGCGTGGCGGCCGGGCTGGACTCGCAGGGGCTGCAGCCCGCTGCCGAGGCCTTGCGGAAGGCGTCCGACTGGCTGCCTGCAGACAAGGGAGATGGGGTGGCGTGGGGGGGGCTGCCCACATTGAGCGGGGGAACCAGCACCCCAGCATTGCTCCTGCCCCGCACCAACCCAGCTGTGAGCTGCCAAGTGCACGTCACCGTGTACGTGCCACCGCGTCGTCCCCTCCTGGGTGGTGGGGTGGAGGCTTCCATGGGCGCAGCGACCACCATGTCCCCTCCAGGTGTCCCCACCACTCCCATGAGTTCCAGCCCCCACATCTGCTGGGCAAGGGCACAGACAGCCCCATACCTGCCGTGGCGCATGCTGGCTCTGCCCACGCATCACTCAGCTGTGGCCTGGCACAGCCATTGTGGGCACAGCTCTGTGCCCTGTCAACTGTGCCTGTGGGGGCACAGCTCTACAAGGCCCCTGGAACCACCTGGCCCGTTCTGCCCCATTGGCACAACCCCACACATTCCTGGGCACAGCCTTTTCCACTCCACGCTGTCTTGTGGACAGTCTTGCAGTCCTTTCCATGGCACAGCTGTTCCACCCCTTTTGTCCCATTGGCACAGCCTCACATGATCCTGGGCACAGCCTTTTTCCAGATTGCCTAATGCTGCCACATGGGCACAGACTTGCATGGTCCAGGGCAGAGATGTCCCTTTCCCTTCTGCCCCATCAACACATGATTCTGGCAGGGCCTTTTCCACACTGCCCGACCTTATCCCGTGGGCACAGCCCTGCATGATCCAGGGCACAGCTGTCCTATCCACTGCTGCCCCATGGACAGAGCCTGTCCTGTGCCCACTCTACCCCATTGGCACAGTCTATTCCATCCCACTGCGGACCATCACCTCCCCAGACGCAGCTCTACCCTGTCCCCATCTGACCCATGGGCACAGCCTGCCCTATGTCCCCATCCCCGGGGACCAGCATGGGGCCAGCCCCAGCAGTGGGTCCCCTCCTGGGTGCCCGTCCCCCTCGGGGTGCCCTCGCTGCCTCCGCTGCCGGTCCGGTGTGCCGTGGGGCTGGGGGGGCTGTGGGGCAGCCGCCCGCGGCTCGACCCCCGGAGCTGCGCGCCCGGGAGCTCCCAGCTACCTACATGGGAAGAAAGAGGAGAGATTTGGAGTGCGGTGGCAGGAGATATAGGGGAAGGGGGTCCGTGGGGGGGAGGAGGAGGAGGAGGAGGAAGAAGGTGGCCCACTGTCAGCTGTCTTTATGAAAGGACAGTGCAGACGACCTGTGAGAGAAAGACAGACAGACGGACGGACGGAGAGAGAGAGAGAGAGCAAAGAGATGGGTCAGTCCCTGCTCAGCACAGTTATGGCGGGGCTGGAGCACCAGGGCACCGGGATGGGAGCACAGCAGGGTGGAAGGCAGCATGGTGGGAGAATGGCAGGACAAGAGGATGGAAAGGCAGCAGGACAGAAGGATGTGCCTGGCCAGGTGGGGAGAGAGGCCAGGATACTGCCATGGGACCAACTATCTGCTCAGCCACAGCACAGCCCCACAGCGTGAATCCACGGCACAACCCATGGCATGGCCAGAACACACAGCCCGCAGCACGGCGCACGGCACAACCCCTCAGCACTGCCCCGAGGCACAGCACCACGGCACAACCCCACAGCACAGCCCATGGCACAACCCAGGGCACACCACACAAAGAACACAGGTCACAGGCTCCCTCCCAGCACAGCCCCACGGCACAGCCCCCCAGCACAGCACCATGACACGGCCCCATGGCTGGAGGCACCCACCAGGACAGACAGTCCTGCCCTAGATTCACAGAAAGAGTCCCAGCTCTGGACCCCAGACTGTGGGGCAGCCCAGCTTCTCCATGGGGCACTCCTTGCCAGCTGGCAACACGCTGAGTGCCCCACATCTGCCTCACTCTTTTTCTGCCCCTTTTTAGCCCCTTTCTTTCCATCCCTTTTAGGACACATTCCCAAGCCACCCCTGGACCTCCAGTTGCCCACTCGTACGCACCGACCATGCTGCCAACTTGGCTGTGGGCACAGTGCTGTGACAGGTGAGTGGACAGCACCCAGCAGAGAGCAGGGTGAGCCCTGTTTTGCCGAAGACAACCTGACATCCAGCCCCTGACAAACTGCCCCAGCTGCAGGGGCCACACGAGGTGCAGTGGCAGTGGCGGTGATGGTGGCAGTGATGGTGGCACAGCAGAGCAGGATGTCCCCTGCCATCCTCATACCCTTGGCACCCAGAACCACAGTGCCAGTGGTGGCAGAGGGTAAACCCCCTCCCCAAACTGCATCCCTGGTTTTTCCATATCCCGCTGCAACCCGTTGAGCTGTGACACTGCACTCACCTGTGCCCTGGTCTCCTGGTGCCCACCCCTGTGCCCACAGCCCCCCACAGCCCCTCACCTGTCCTGTGGCTGCCTGGTGAGACAGCATCGCTGCTGCCCGATGCCACCCTCTCCTGCTGCTTGAAGAAGTCCCGGGGGTTGTCAGGCCTCTGAGCGATGATGGCAGCAGCCTCCTGTCGGGACGGGGGAGGCTGAGCCCCACCACCCCGGTGGCATGGGGCGGTGGGACCACCCTCCATGCATCCCACAGCTGCATTCCCAAAGAGCTGTGGGCACTGCTGGACGGGGAGTGAGGACCAGCACTGGCCATGGCCATCGCCACACTCACCTCCACCTCTGACTCCGATTTCCTAAACTGCTGCCTGTCGTCCTCATCTTGATGGTCCCCCTGGGAAGAGACACAGCATCACCTCCCAGCCCCAGCTGGGGAAAGCCCTTCCCTGGGGGTAATGCCAGTGGCAGCCCCGTCTCCGATCCTGGCCCCAGTCCCGCTGTGGCACTTACAAAGATGGACTGCTCCTTCAGGCGCTGCCGGGCCTCCTCCGCCTCCAAGCTCTGCTGCTTCCGCCTGCAACGGGGAAACAGGAGTGGCGCTGGGCATCGGCTCCTGCCAGTCCCTGCCCAACCCCACCCCGTGAGGGACACCCGTGTGCCCACCCAGCCACTCCCAGCACGTGTGCAGCCATCCTGTACCCACATCCCACCCGACCCCAGCCTTGCCTGTGCTCCTCGATCTGCTCCTCGCGCTCCCGGTAGCGCCGTTCCCGCTCCTCCTGCTCCAGCCGCTCCTGCTCCATCCGCTCCTGCTCGAACCGCAGCCGGGCATCCAGGGCCTTTTTCCGCTCTTCCTCCTTACGCAATTCCTCCTCTTTCTGGTGTGGGGGGTGAATGAGGGGACATCAACGTCATGCCTATCAGCCGGCCAGCAACTCGCCCCGCTCCCTGGGGACTACCAGCCGTCCCTGCGTATCCCACCTTTGCCTGTTCCCAGAACTGCTCCCGGTTGAGCCGCTTCATCTCCACGGTGGCGTCGGTTTTCTGGTAAGTGGTGCCCTGGGACGGAGGAGAGGCAGGGGGGGTGGAGGGGCTGGGATCAGCGAGGAGGGTAACAGTAAGCGGCACACGGGGTGAGGGGCTGCGGCACACAGGAGCCCCGGGTGGGAGGGACGCCCCGGTCCCGCCACCATCGCCAGCGCTGCCATGGGGACATTACCACGGGCTCGGCGTTCTCGTCCTCGCGCAGCCGCAGGCGGTGCAGCACCGGGCTGGAGACACGGGCCAGCCCGTTGGAGAGCCGCTGCCCGATGGCCCCTGGGTCAATGTCCTCCACGCTGCTGGCATTGACGATGACATCGACGCCCTGGGGGGGTGCAAGCAGCCATCAGGGTTCAGGATCAGCGCCCTGGCAACATCTTCCCCCTCCCCAGTGTCACCCACCTGGAAGAACTCGGCAATCTTGGCAACGTGGCTGGCACAGGCGCATTTGCGGGCGTCCGGCACGTCCTCACCCACCTGTGGCAGCCAGGGAGGGACTGAGCTGAGAGGCGCAGAAGGGTGATGCCCACCCCACTGACCACAGTGGGGCAGCAGGACTGTGGGGCACCCACAGCCCGTGGCCATTGCCAGCTCCCTCACACCCAGCCATATCCCTGTGGGCACAGCACAGCCCTCCCTCAGCATGGCCCCCAGACTCACCCAGTTGACGAGGACATATTTGGGGAGCACGGCCTGGGGGTCCTTGACGCTGCAGAAGCCGTACATCACCTTCTGAATCTCAAAGTGGCCGGAAAGCTCCAGCAAACCTCCACCTGGTACAGCACCGTCAGCCCACGTGCACCCAGCACCAGGAACGGGTGACAGGGAAAACACCGGCACAGGTGAGCTGGCGGAGGGGACAGAGGACCTTACCTCCCGACGCTGCCAGCTTCAGGTCATCAGAGCCATCCTCGTACGTGTAGAGGGCCCTGGGGAGACACCGTGGGTGAGCCAAAGCCAGAAGGAGAGTGGGGCAGCCCCCAACCTCCCCATCCTGCTTACACTGAATTCAGGGCATATCCTGTGGTCTGTCTGCTTGTCCTGAAACTAGCACACAGACACAACCCCTTGTCCATCAACAGCACCAACAGCCAGATTGCCAGGCAAGGCAGACAGGAGGTAGGGCAGGGCCTATTCCCCAATCCTTGGTGGCAGCTATGGGGAAGGGTCCCAAGTCTGGGGACAGAACAGTCACTTGGGCACAGGGACCCACTGACTGCTGTGCTGCAAGCCAACACAGTCTCACAGCAACTTGTTAGCCCATCCCTGTCCCCTCACGACCCTTCCAGCTACTGACCAGTTTTGGGGACAACCCTGTGCCCCAGTAAGGACCCAGGTCCACTCACGTGCCCGGCTGCGTGAGCCACCAGCCCAGCAGGCACCAGGCTGGGGGAGGATGCCGGAGCACCAGCAGCAGCAAATCAATGAGCCGCCAGAGTGTGATGGGGCCGTCATGGAGACTGTTCCTTGGAAACCATTCCCAGCTGATGGGAAACCCCCTGTCGCTCCTGGCGTGCCCTGGCCAGCCCCTCTGGGGGCTCCGTGGGGACCCCCGCCAGCCAGCACCTCCCCAGAGGCACACAGCCAGCAATGGAGGGGGGACCACGCATGCCAAACTGGTCCAGGGCGGGTGGGCGAGGGGATGAATGTCGCTAGGCAACCAGCATCCTCCATCACCATGGCAACCCCCCCATCCCAGCTGGGATGCAGCTCGCCCCGATGACGAGGTGATTAGTGGAGGGGAGCGGGGGAGGCAGGCAGGCAGTGGGGACCTGCGGGGCCTGGCAGGCACCCAAACCTGCCTGCCACCGTCACGCGCTGCACCCGGAAAGCCAGGGCCGCCCGTGCTGGATCCCCCACATCCCTGCCCCGCCGCGGGTGGGCGGCTCTGCCGATCAGCGTTCGGCTGGTGGTGCCCGCACGGCGCTTCTCAGAGCTCCAAAATCCCCGCTGTGCCGAGCAAAGCCGTCCTCACTCAAGCCTGCAGCTTCAATTCACAGCCTGGGGAACAGGAACTGAGGGTCCCTACGGGTAGAGCCACCCCCAAAACAGGGCCACAGCTGGAGCTATAAAGCAGGGGGAAGGCAGGCAGGTGCCTAAGAGGGAGAGGGCCTCCCTCTGCCTCCAGCACCCACCGCGCCCCAGCCCCTGGCAGGGAGCCGCAGATAATTGCACCAACAAGATTGACTTTAATCCGCACATCCCGATCCCGCTAATCGGCCGCTCCAGCCGGCGCCAGCTTCCAGGCCTGGAACAGCTGCAAAGTGCCGTCTGAGACGGCTGTGACAGGGAAGGGCGGCAAATGCAGCCCCTGATCCCCCAGGAATGGGGGAAGACGGCAGCAGTTTGGGGGAGCCCAGGGCAGCAAGTTGGAAGCTGGCAGGGTGGGATGCAGCTGGCGGCAGACAGGAGAAAAGAAGTAGGGCAGAGCCACAGCATCGCTGCCTGGGGAGCCCTGTGGGTGCTGGGGGCACCCAATCCCTGCTTTTCTTCCCCAGAACCCTGCCATGCTGGGTGGTATCTGAGCACAGGGCTGCTGCCTGCACCAGGGGTGCTCCCCGGGCAGACGGGGCTCGCTGTGGACACAGCTCAGCAGCACAGCCTGACTCCACGCCAGGATGGAGGTTTCCATTCCAGGAGACAGGGGAGCCATTCTGGGGCCAGTAGCATCCCCGGGGGTGCCCCCAGTGACCCACAGCCCAATAGCATCACCACAAGCCCAGCAGTGGGGACCAGCTGTGTCACAGCGGGTGCTGTCAGCATCATGCATTGCTTACCCCGCTTCCATGGGCTTTAATCCCTCCACCCAACCCATACAGCCTTTTCCCACCCCCGGGCTCCAGGTATGTGGGTCACCCGTGGGTGGAGATGCCCCGTGCAGCCCGGGGGGGCTCCCTGCAGCCGGGGGGCTCCACTGAGGGTCCCTGATCACCGCAACCAAAGAGACCGCAGCCCTGTTGCCCTCGCATGGCCCTGCTGCTCACCGGAGTAGGCAGAGCCGCATCCCCGGGAGCCAGAACGGGGCTCCCGCGGCAGCCCGCCCCCCATGCCGTGGCCAGGGAGGGGTCACATCGCCCCAGCCTCCCGCCCCAGCCCCGGCACATGTGTTTCCAATGTGGCTGGGAGCTCCAGGGAGTCGGCGTGCTCAGAAAGCAGCACCAAATTCCTTTCCGATCGAGTAATGGGCCCCAGCAGCCTTCGCGGGGCCGGGCAGGGGGAGGGGATGCTCGGACCCTCCAGGACCGGGCTGGAGCAGGGGGAATCCCAGACTAAACAGAGGGATCCTGGCCGGGCAAGAGCGCGGCATTCCCTGGGACCGGCCCAGGGCCAGGCTCTGGCATAATGTACTCCCAGGCAGCTCCCTGGCTCAGCCAGGCTGGGCCCTCCTCCCCGTGGCACCGTCCCCATCACCTTGCCCGATGCAGCCCCACCAGCATCACCCCTCAACCCGCAGCCCCGCAGCGAGCCCTGCAGAGGAGATGCTGCTCCCTCCCACAGGCACTGAGTGCCAGGCATTCCGGTGACAATGGGATAGAGTGGCTGGGGACGATGGAGCAGGTGGGGACGATGGAGCAAACTCAGCCCTACGGATGGAGATGGCAGGGAATCACTGCCTGGCCGGGATCAGCGTTGGAGGTGTAGGGACGGGAGCCACCATCGGCACTCGCCTTCCCGGGAACCAATTCTGCTGCTCTCAGCAGCTTTGGCAGGGACGGCTCCTTTGCAGCGGATGCCGGGAAGCGAGATGTACCCAGGCTGACAGCTGCCGCCTGGCCGGCAACACACACGGCGCTTGCCCACAGCGCCCTTGGGCTGACAGCGGGACTGTGGGGCCCTCCGGAGACCCCCGGGGGCTGGAGGGGACCTGGACCTGCCCAGGCAGACACAGCCCTGTCCTGAGAGCAAGGACCTGGCTGGAGATAGACGTCTGACCGGCTGGGTTGTGGGTGCAGCCCAGCTGGGAGGTGGGAGTCCCGGATGGGTGGTGGGTGTATCCCGGAGGGGTGGTGGGTGCCCCTGGCTGGATGGTGGGCGCACAGTGCCCCCCCCCGTTCTCCCCCCACCAAAAACATCATGCACAGCACGCACCCAGCATCCCACTCTGTCCAGCGCCCCGGCTCTGCCCAGCGAGATGCGCCCCAGCGCGCCGGCAGCATTCCCACTTCAGATGCCAGAGGCACCCTGGAGGGCAGGGAGGGGACCGCAGGGCAGATGGCCCCTACCAGCCTCCCTGCACCCTGTTGGGCTGGGAGTTGCGGGTGGGCTGGCAGTGCGTGATGCTCTCTGAGCGGGCCTGGATCCAGTCGGCCCCGACACCGGGTGCCTCGCACCGGGGTGCGGGCAGGGCAAGCAGCCGGGGCCCCGGTGGAGAGAGCCACTCCCCTCCCCGACTCAGCAGCCATCCCAGCCCGGCGGGGCAATCCCGGGACGACGCACCACGACCCCCAGGGATGCCTAGGGACGTAGCAGCCCAGGAGCTTGGGACAATCTGAGGGTAGCGGGACCGGCGGGGGATGCTCGGTGCCCCCGCGGCCTCAGGCCTCGCTCCGCCGGGCAGCGGGACCGCCCGCTGCCGCGATACCGGTAGGGCCGGTCGGGAGCAGGACCGGTCGGGAGCGGGGCCGGGCTGGGGGCGCCCCGACCTCCTCCCCATCCCCCGTCTCCCGGGCGCCCCTGTCCGCGACTCCTGCTCCAGACAATGGCGAGGAACCTGTGCCGGGCCCAGCACAGGGGAGCCCCACGGGGCCCTCCCCGCCGTGCGCGAATTCCCCCGCTCCCTGCTCTCTCTGCCCGGCTGGGGGTCGGACCGGGCCGTGCCGGGGACTCCCGGGGCCGACGGGTCCCGGCGCTCGCA
>WAAG01000060.1:12152-99534 GCA_013390105.1 Tichodroma muraria
GCCGCCCGGCCCCGAGCCGGGACCCCGGGGGTGCGGGCAGCATCGCCCCCGCCCCGGGCCGCCCCCGCACACAGCTCGCCCCCGGGATCCCGCAGCCTGGGCTCTGCTCTGCCCCCGCAACACCGCGCCCCGGGCCATCCCTCGCCCCAGGGACACTGAACCCCGGCTCAGCTCCTCCTGGGATCCTGCACGCCGGGTGATTTCGCATCCCGGGCTCTCCTCCGCCCTGGGGAACCCGCATCCTGTGCTGCCCCTCCTGGGAACTTGCAATCTGGAGACTTCTCGTGCTGGGTGGTCCTCTCCATCCCCAGACTCTCCCCTGCCTCATGTCCTCTACACCCGTGGGATGTGGCACACCGGGTTTCCTGTGCCCTCAGCTGCCCTACGACGAGCCCCCGAGTCCAAGGTTTCCTCTCCAAGGACACGGCACCGTAGGCTTCGCCCTACGCACCCAGCCATGCCCTCGCTGCTTGCTCAAGGGGTCGGTGGACATAGCCTTTTTGGAGGCTTCTTTGCTGCCCGTCTCCCCCTCCATCCCCACGCCTCCCAAGGCCCCGGTCCGTTCGGAACCCTGCCAGGCTGTGTCCACAAGCACCTTTTCCAGGAGGTTTTGTCTCTGTGTGAACCCACAGCTGGTTTTGCACTGACCCGCGCAGGGCTCTGCTGGGGCTCCCGGACAGGTCCTAATGCTCCTGCCTGGACAGGCAGCGACTCCCGGTCCCCGGCATTGCCCCCAGCCCGGACCAGCACCGCGCTGGAGGGGTCTCTGTACCAGAGCAGCAATGGGGAGCTCACAGGGCCTGATTCCTGCAGGCTGGGCATGTTATTGGAGTGACCCGTCCCAAGACAAGCCCCTCAGACAAGCCCGTGGATGACCCCAGAGGGACAGGGGACAGGGTGCCGCGGGCCCTGGCTGTGCCGCCCGCTCCCCCCACGCCCTCCTTGCACCAGCATTTCCGAGCGAGGCCAGAGCCGGAGCCGCCCTAAGAGGCTGTGAGCGTTTGGGAGCAGCTGTGGAGCAGCTGCCGGGGCCGGTGCGGGGGCTGGGGCCGGGGCAGGCGCCCCACAAGCGGCTCAGATGGCTTTGGGGGTGGATGTGGTGGGACCTTGCTCAGGGATGTGGTGGGAGCTCTGAGCCTGCCGCCGCCAGGCTTTGTTCTCGGAGCAGCGAGGCTGCAGCCCCTCCCCAGGCTCCACCTCCGCAGCCCACCCGAGACCCTCCTTCCGCTGCCTGTGCTCAAGCTCCTCACATGGTGCGCAGAGCTGGTGGGCAAGAGATGCCCTTGGCAAAGTGCAGAGGCACCTTGGGTGGTAGAAGCGCCATCAGGAGGGCCCAGAGGCGACAGGGAACCAACCAGAGCTAAGCCCCCCGTGGGCACAGAGGCACAAGGGGATGCTTGGCTCAACCCAGGGAACAGGCAAGTTGGCTGCAGCACCCTGGCTCTGCCCTGGCCCTGCTCAACAGCTGGGCACTCCGGGGCTGATCTGGCAGAACCTGTTCCCAGACCACGCTACCCCAGCAGGCTCCGTCCTGCACGACTGCCTGCCCTTGCCCCTTTCCTGCCCTCTACTCACTGGTTGCTGTCCAGCCAAGCCAGGGTTGGCTCAGGGGCTGCCTACGTGGGGCCACAGCCACCTCACCTTCCCCTGTGCTTCCTCTGACCTTGGCTGCACAGCTGGGACTCACACGCAGGCAACTCAGCCCTGCTCCTGCCAGCCCTGCCAGGCAGGCACCAGCTTTTTCTGTCCCTTGTTGCACCCGTGTCCTTCTGCTTCTCAGTGTGTCCATCCCATTGCTCATATGTGCCCCAGCCTGAGTGCCCGGCCCAGCCCCAGCCTGTCTTTATCCCTCGACTTTCCTCGCCCCATCTTTGATGTGCTTTTGCACTCCTGGACCTGGCAGTGAGAAGATGTGCCACCGCAGCCCAGATCTGGGTGATGCCAGGAGGCATTTGGCTTCCCACAGCCAGCTCCTGCCCCCGGCAGAACCTTCCAGTAGATGAGCAAGACAATTTTCCTTACAATTGCTCATCATGGTGAGAGCTGCAATTATTAATGACCGTTCCAGCTGTCGGAGTGGAGAGGGAGGAGAACACCACCCACTTCCCCACCCGCTGCCCTCGAGCCCGTTCCAGCCGGAGGTGCAGGCGTGGCCTCACACCCGTCCTTCGGGACGGCAGCTGCATCGCGTGAGCGAACGCTTGGCTGCTCCACGCTGGAGAACGCCCAGAGCTGGTGCACGTGGCCCACGTGTGCCCCTTGACTCCTCATCCCCTCTACAGGACTCAGGGCCAGGGCATAGGGAGCAGAGGATACTGCCAGGTATGCAGGGACCCCCATTAAGGTCTGACCCCTTCCCCACCTCTCCTTGCTGCATTTTGCCCCCTAGATTAATTACTGCCTCCATTAGCAGTCCTGCCTGATACAAGAGGGATGACCCAGTCGACACAAGGGGTCAAGCCTGGGCTGACGTGGGTAGAGGAGGAGAAATCTGAGGCGAAGATTTTCCCTGGAAAGCTGGAAGGAGCTGAGTCAGGCCCCAGAGGGAGCGGGATGAGGGCAGAGCATGACCTTCCCAGCCAGCCGCACCTCACTCGGCAAAACCACCGGCCTGGAGACAGCCGGCACTTGCAGAGATGTGTTTATTAAAGGCACTAAAAGCACCGTGGCTACATCAGTGCAGCCCGACCGGAGGGTGTGGGTTGGGGGGAGGCATTGATGGCCCCGGGATGGCAGTGGCAGAGAGCTCTTTGGTAGGAAGCTGTGCCCAAGCCTTGCAGGAGCAGCCATCTGGCTGGGCTGGCGATCAGCACACGCTGCCAGCCCACAGCTGGGCCATGCCGGGCTGGGGTGCTGCCAGCCCCAAGGAAGCAGTGCCCAGGGGGGCATGAGGCACAGGTGCCCCCAGAATGCAACCAGGGCAGGAAGCCACTGCAGTAGTTTGAGGGGTGGCTGGTGGGTTGTCATGGGCAGGGCCCCAGCAGGGGAGCAGGGCTGGGTCTCCAGCCCCAAGCACACAGCAGGGAAGGTGGGGGAGAGTGAGACAGGACCTTGTCCTCACCCACTCATGGATATGTAAGGAGTATCCCTGCCCCAGCACTGAGCTGCCAGGCAGCATGGGAGCAGCCCAACTGTGGCAGACCCCCTCCAATTCCAGCCTCAGCATGGTTGTGCCCACCATGCTGCGTGGTGCCAGGGGCAGGAGATCCATGCAGCATCAGCTTCCCAGGGCTCCTAGGGCAGGTTGAGAAGCATGTAAGAAGCCACCCAGCTTTAAGGGGGTTTGGACCCAGCACTATATCTGGCTGGAGTTGAGCCAGGAACTGCCAGGAAAGAGGTAGGAGCAAGGGAAAGGGCCAAGGGCCCAGCCTGGCTCCCTGGGGCCAGCAGGGCAGGGGTAGAGGAGCATGCAGGGCCAGGGGCATGTGTGGGCACAGTTGAATTCCCACCCCTCACACATGGGAGAAAGCATGGCTCTTGCACAGTGGCTTGTCCTTCTTGGAGTAGAACGTCTTCCCTTCCAGGTTGGTCTGGCAGATCTGTGGAGGAGAGTGCAGGTGGTCAGGTTGGGGGGCTGAGCCAGTCTCCAGATCCCCCACAGCCCAGCACTGGTGTCAAACAGGGACCAGGGACCACTCCACATGGCCCTGGGGCGTTGCCAGGGACCAGAAGGCTCAGAGCAGAGTCCCAAGCCCCCAGAACAGAGGC
Source organism: Tichodroma muraria (assembly GCA_013390105.1). Taxonomy (NCBI): domain Eukaryota; kingdom Metazoa; phylum Chordata; class Aves; order Passeriformes; family Sittidae; genus Tichodroma; species Tichodroma muraria. The sequence goes on from WAAG01000060.1 coordinate 15,861, forward strand.
AAGTGGGAAAAATCTTGTGGCAGCAGGTGCTGCTGGGGTACCCCACCCAGAGCAGGACTGTCGGGGAGAGGCACAGGCCCTGCAACAGTCGGGGAGGGAGGCACACTGCTCACCGCACAGACAAAGCAAGTGTCGTGCCAGCTGAACCCCAGCGCCTCCAGGAACCGGTCCCCAGCATCGATCTTGAAGTCACAGCCGCGGCACTTGGTGCCAAACATTTTCTCATAGTCTGCAAGGAAAGGCAGTGCCCAGGTCAGCACTACCATGCACTGCATCCACTCATCCAAGGGGAACAGGGCTGCAGCTCAGCCAGTATCCTACAGGCTCGGCCTGGGGACAACTCTGCCAGCCGCCATCCAGGTGAGATAATGCCCTGGACACCCAGGAGAGGTGCAGGGTAGCCCGGCCACCACAGGGCCCCAGGGAGAGGAGGAGAACCTCATCTCCCAGGATGCAGCACTCGCTTTGATGTACATCCTCCCTCATCGCCATGGCAACATAGGAGCGATGGTATTACCCTGCAGCTAGGGAGAACCAGGATGGAAGGCTCAGGGCTGTGGGATTGAGGTCTCTGTGCTCCCCACAGCCCAGGGGGAACCCCACAGAGCAGGGCAGCTCATATCCCCAGCCCTGTGCGCAGCTGCTGAGTCCCAACGGCACTCCAGGGCCACCTGAGGTGACACATGGGATTCCCGGGTCCTACCTCTCTCGCAGTAGGGCTGTCCCTCCTCCATGTAGAAGGCTCGGTTGCGGATGGGAGTTTTGCAGGCGTTGCAGGTGAAGCACTGCACATGCCAGGTCATCTTTAGTGCGTGCATCACCTCCTGGAAGGGAGCCACTGTCAGCCAGGGGCAGGACCACCAAGGGCAGGAAGGGACAAGGAATCCCCTGAGATGGGATCAAGGTGGGAAGGGACAGAGCCAGGCACACACAGCAGAGGGCAAGAACAGGAGATGGAGGGCAGGCTGAGGGACACTCACCCCAGTGATCTTCTTCTTGCACTTGGCGCAGCTGGGTGCGTAGCGCGTGTCATAGCACTTGGGGCAGAAGATGGAGCCTTTCTCCTCAAAGAACCCGCCCTCATCCAGCACCTTCTTGCACTGGCAGCAGATGAACTCCTCAGGGTGGTAATAATGTCCCAGGGCCACGAGGTACCGTCCCCTGTGGCAGGACAGAGCCACGTCAGCCACGCCGGGGCCCAGGACGCTGGGGTGGCAGTGGCGGCGGCCAGGGCTCACCTGATGACCTTGTTGCACTTGTAGCAGAGGGGGGTGCGGCCAGGCCCCTCGGGGGCTTGCTGGGCCGCCTGCACGATGGAGCTGCGGTTCTGCATGGGGGTCGGCGTGGCCGGCTGGCTGTGCTTGCTCACCACCGTGCTCGTCTTGTCCGGGGCGTAGCGCTCGGCAAACGAGGGGTCCACAGCCCAGGGTGGGCGGCTGGTGGGGCTGGGGGTGGCACTGGGGGTCCTGGGGGCTGCGCACACACACACACACACANCCGCGGGGGGTCCCGGGGGCTGCGCGCACACACACACACACACACACACACACACACGCACACAAGTCTTAAGGACAGTGCTCCTGATCCCTCGGCAGCCCCTCCCCAAAAAGCCCAGTGATGTTTTGCTCACCCAGTCCTGGCTCAGTCTTCATCGTTGCTCCTGGGGACGGGTCCGGCACGGAGACCTGGCTACAGAACAAGCAGTTAATCCAGCCTGCCCTGCTCGCCCCCGCTGCCCAGGGGGTGCAGCCTGCCCAGGGGGCTCCCCACCCCAACAAGGAGAAGGGAGCTAGCCAAGCCCCCATGCCCAGTGGTAGCTGGTTTAATGATAAGGTACTGAGCCAAGGGCCTTCAGTCCTGGCAAGACACAGCACCCCCAGGGTCTCTGGTACCCACTGTGGTGGTCTGAGGAGTGGCAGGAGGGAGGGTTCTGGGCTCCTCCAGACTGACCAGGGATCCCAGGGACCACACAGACTTTTGCTGCCTACTAATATGTGATGATCACCCCCAGTTTCATTGAGGTGCAGGGGGACCTGCATGTGACCTGCTGCAGGGAGCCCCAGGGTCCAGCTCAGCAGTGCTGGGAACAGGCAGGGCAAGCCAGGGCTAAAGAGGTACAGCCCACCAAAAGAGGGGGGACACGGAGAGAGAGAGAGCCAGTGGCTCTGTGCCTCTTAAAGACAAATTCAAAAAGGAGATGGCAACAAACCCAACTTTTATTTGTGTCAGAGCGAACTCGGCAGAGTTGTTACCCAAGGGCCATGGCACCAGGGCAGAAGGTATCACATAGAATTAATGGCAAAAAATGAGGTGTTGTCCACCCCCTGCCTGGCTGCACAGAACAAGGAACAACCCTGACAAGCTGGTGACATCCATGAGCTCAGCAGCCCCGTAGCCCCACGCCAGGCTCGGAGGACACTGTGCCTCAGGTCCAGATGCTGCCCAAACATGACAACAACCCAGTGAGATCTGGCCAGTGCCATCAGCCACTCCCAACACACTGTTTCTGGGACACCACGGTGCAGCTCAGCATTCCCAGCTGAGGGGTAGCAATACCCAAGGGCTTCTGCCCAGGACATGCAACCCTCCAGCTCCTGCTGCCACACACTCCCCTTACCTGGGCTTCCTAACAAACACATCATCATGATCCTCCACTGAGTGCAGCAGGAGAGAAAGAAATAAACAGTCAGTCCTCAAAGACCGAGGCCCGGGCACAAGAAGAGGGGAAAGGGAAAAGAGGAAAACCAACCTCTCCTCCCACCAACCCCTGCCCCAAAACAAAGCCCTGCCCAGCCACAGGGCAGATCAACACCCCAGACCAGTGTCACCACCACAAGACCACGCACAGCCCCAGGCAGCTCCCACTGACTGAGCCACCCCACAGGGACCACACAGGGCCAAAACCAACACTCCGGTGCCACTCCAGACTCTGCTGGACCCTGGCAGCCCAGGGAGAGTTAAGCACCCCCAGCGAGTGCCAGGCCCTGTGGGAACTCACTGCTGCCGTCTGTGCCCGTCAGCTGGGCCAGTTTGCGGAAGGTGCGGGACTGGGAGGTCCCGGTGCGGGGCTGCCAGTCCTCAGCGTCCTCTATCAGTCGCAGCTTCCCGGGGTTGCACCCGGGGGTGCTGGGGGGCTCCAAAGGCTGCAGGGGCTGTCTGTGAGTGACAGAGGGCAGGAGCTCAGCCAGCATCAAGTACAGACCCTGCCCAACACTGCAGCACAGGGCAGCGCTTCTAAAGGTGACCTGGCAGACAGCAACACCTCTGCCAGATCCTGGCACTCACCGCTGCTCCACTGTGCCCCAGTTGGACCCATGGGCATCCCTATGACATCAGAAAAAATGGTGGCACAGCAATCAGTGGCTGATCCATGGCTCAGCCCATGCATCCAGTACACACCCACAATCTCAGAGATACAAGGACCTCATGGTAATGCTGACAGCATTCACTCCTGACCAGCCTTGAAGCCATTCCAAGACTCCACAAGATATCGTGCCCCAGGTACAGTGCCTGCCCTGTGATTCCAAAAATGCCCAGTGAAGTGTTGTGTCACCAGCCACCCCTACACACTGTGCTGCATACTGGCCTGCCCAGCTTGGTGTCAGCAGTGCCCAGCAGGTCTTGCCTGCACACCCATTTGGGGACAAACTGTCTGGCCGGTGGGTGTCCAGGCAGGGACCTCCCAAGCTGAAGGTCAAAGCAGTGGCTGAGCACTGGCAGTGCCTGTTGTGGGGAGAGCAGAGGGTGGGCTCTGCAGCTCCACCACCAGCTCAGCTCTGGTGAAGGAGAGGGAGAGAAGAATCCACAACAGGGCAGAGTTTGCCCAGAGTCATGAGAAGTAGTGATGCTGAGGTGAAATGAGCCAGCAGCACTCACCCAGCTCTGCCACACCAGGCTCACAGGACAACATGCCCCAGGTGCAGGCATTACCCAGCGCCTCCACACATCCCACACCCAGGTTTTCCCAGTGCCATCAGCCTCCACTCCTTGTATGCCCAAACGTGCAGCTCAGCATCCCCAGCTCAGAGCCAGAAGTGCCCAGACACCTGGGACATGCAGCCTCAGCACATGCTCCCCTTACCTGGGCTTTTTAACAATCTCATCCTCACCATCCTCTACTGAGTGCAGCAGGAGAGAAAGGGGGACATGGCATCAGTCTGCAGTGACTGATGCCCAGAAAAAGCAGGAAAGGAAAGGAGGAAAACCAATCTCCCCACCCACCATCCCCTCGCCCCATCACACAGCCCTGCTTGGCTATGGGGGAGAGCACAACCCCAGACCAGTGGCACCACCACAAGCCCACACACAGCCGTGGGCAGCTCCCACAGGCTCAGCTGCCCTTAGGGAGTTACTTGGGGCCAAAATCAAACTCCTGATGCCACACCAACCCACTGCCTCTCCCAGCTTCTGGCTACCCCAAAACAGTCCCACATCCCCAGCCAGCACCAGGCCCTGTGGGAACTCACTGCCATCTGTGCCCGTCAGCTGGGCCAGTTTGCGGAAGGAGCGGGACTGGGAGGTCCCGGTGCGGGGCTGCCAGCCCTCAGCGTCCTCTAACATCCGCAACTTCCCAGGATCACACCCGGGGGTACCGGGGGGCTCCGGCAGCTGCCTGTGAGTGACAGAGGGCAGGAGCTCAGCCAGCATCAAGTACAGACCCTGCCCAACACTGCAGCACAGGGCAGCGCTTCTAAAGGTGACCTGGCAGACAGCAACACCTCTGCCAGATCCTGGCACTCACCGCTGCTCCACTATGCCCCAGCCAGACCCATGGGAATCCCTGTGACATTGGAAAAAACAGCAGCACAACAATCACTGTTTGACCATCCCTGCCATGTGCGCCCACAGCCCCATGGAGGCACAAGCCACGTGGAAATACTGACCAGCAGCCTTGCAGCTGCTTCACAGCCACATGGGAGGCAAAGCACCAAGACCAGTTGCTGCCCAGCACCTCCCAACATGTCCAGCAAGGTGCTGTGATTGTCACCAGCCACCCCTACCCTGGTGGGTGCTTGGGGCAGGACCCTCCCGAGGTGATGGTCAGAGCAGTGGCTGAGTGCTGGCAGTGCCTGTTGTGCAGCTCTGAAAACACCTCAAGTCTGGGAGAGGGGAGAGAGATGGAGGAAAGAACCCCCAGCAGTGCAAAGAGCACCCCCAGAGTGACTGCAAGCAGCGAGGGTGAACTGGCTATGGGGGCAGAGCCTGGCATGGGCACCTTCTGGCTCCTGCTGCTGCCCCTTACCTGGGCTTTTTAATGGGCTCGTCCTCACCATCATCCACTGAGCACACCAGGAGAGAAAGGGGGAGATGGAGTCAGTCTGCGGCAACTGAGGCCCAGGCACAGCAGGAAGGAAAGGGAAGGGAAAGGAAGGAAAAATGCCCTCTCCTCCCACTGCCCACCTGCCCCAACACACAGCTCTGCCTGGCCATGGGGCAGAGCACGGCCCCAGCCCAGCAGCACAACCATGAGCCCACACAGCCCTGGGCAGCTCCCGCTGGTTCTGCTGCCACAGAGGGCTCAAATGGGGTGAAAACCAATGCCCTGCTGTAACTACACACCATGGCCTTTATCCAGTTGCCCCAGCAAAGCTGGGCACACCTGGGCAGTCAGCCAGTGCCAGGCCCCGTGGGAACTCACTGCTGTTTGCGCCCACCAGCCGGGCCAGTTTGCGGAAGGAACGGGACTGGGACGTCCAGGTGTGGGGCTTTGAGTCATCAATGTTCTCTAACATCCGCAGCTTCACAGGGTCACACACAGTGTCACCGGGAGGCTCCAGCAGCTGCGGGGGCTGCCTGTGAGTGACAGAGGGCAGGAGCTCAGCACCAGCATTGGACCCTGCTCTGGAACAGGGAAGCACCCCCAACGATGCTGTGGCACATGCCAACACCTCTGCAAGACTCCGGCACTCACCGATGTTGCCCCGTGCCCCAGCTGGACCCACAGGCATCCCTGCGGTATCAGAAAGAATGGTGGCACAACAGTAAGTGTTTGACCAGCCCATCCCTCCCCATACACATCCACAGCCCCAAAGACACACGAGCTGTTGTGGAAATGCTGACAGCCTTCACTCCTGATCAGCCTTGCAGCCATTCCACAGCCCCACGTGACATTGTGCCCCAGGTCTGGTCTACTTCCCTACCCTGCAACTCCCGACACCCCCAGCAAGGTCCTGTCAGTGCCACCAGCCACCCCTACCCACTGTGTCCAGCACACTGTGCTGTATCTTGGCCTCCCCAGCTTGGTGCCAGCAGTGCTAAGCAGGTCCTGCCTGCACACCCAGCACGAGGACACCTCATCTGGAGACAGCCTGCCTGGCTGCTGGGTGTCTGGGCAGGACATTCCTGAGGCGACTGTCAGAGCAGGGGGTGAGCACTGGCATTAGCTGTTGTGTGGTGAGCACAGGGCAGAGCCTGTGGCTCTGTCAACAGCTTGGCTCTAGGAAGAAGGAAGGGACAGGACAGAGGGTGGAGGATAAGGAGAGGAGAAAAGGAATGGCAACAGGGCAAAGAGTTTCCCCTGAGTGACTGCAAGCAGTGAGAGAGAACAAGCTTTGTGGGCTGAGCCCATGGTGGGCACTTTGTGGCTCCTGCTGCTGCCCTGGCACACACTCCCCTTACCTGGGCTTTTTAATAAATTCATCCTCACCATCCTCCACTACATGCGGCAGGAGAGAAAGGGGGAGATGGAGTCAGTCTGCAGCAACTGAGGTCCAGGAAAAATAGGAAAGGAAAGGAGGAAAAACAACCTCTCCACTCACCATCCCCTAGCCCCATTGCACAGCCCTGTCTGGCCACAGGGCAGAGCACAACCCCAGACCAAAAGCACCAACATGGCTCAGCTACCTTCAGGGAGTTACCTGGGGCCAAAATCAAACTCCTGGGTGCTACATCACCCCAGTACCTCTCCCAACTTCTGGTTACCCCAAAACAGTCCAGCACCCTCAGCCAGCACCAGGCCCTGTGGGAACTCACTGCCATCTGTGCCCGTCAGCTGGGCCAGTTTGCGGAAGGAGCGGGACTGGGAGGTCCCGGTGCGGGGCTGCCAGCCCTCAGCGTCCTCTAACATCCGCAACTTCCCAGGATCACACCCGGGGGTACCGGGGGGCTCCAGAGGCTGTGGGGGTTGCCTGTGAGTGATAGAGGGCAGGAGTTCAGCCAGCATCAAGCACAGACCCTGCTTCAGCACAGGACAGTGCTGCCAAAGGTGCCCTCACCAGACCCTGGCACTCACCACTGCTCCACTGTGCCCCAGCTGGACCCATGGGCATCCCTGTGATATTGGAAAGAATGGTGGCACAACACTCAGTATTTGACCACGGCACAGCCCATCCCTCACAAACGTACTCCAGAACTAGGAGAAGTCGGAGACACTAAGGTCTGCCCTGCCATCCTGCAGCCCCACGACAGGCTCACAGCAAATTGTCCAGTTGCTGCCTAGCACTTCCCAATACCTCAGCAAGGTGTTGTCAGTGCACCAGCCTTCTACAGATCCCTTTTCCTCAAGAAGCAATGGCAGAGCTTGGCCTCCCCAGCTTGGTGCCAGCAGTGCCCAACAGGTCCTACTCAGCACAGGACATCTTGTCTGTCCAGCGGGTGTCCCAGCAGGACCCTCCCGAGGTGATGGTCAGAGCAGTGGCTGAGCCCCAGCAGTGCCCACTGTGGGGTGAGTGCAGGGTGAGCTCTGCAGCTCCAACAGCTCGACTCTTGGAGAGTGAGAAAAAATAGCAACAGAGCAAAGAGCTTCCCCTGAGTGACTGCAAGCAGCAAGAGACAACCAGGCATGTGGGCTGAGCCTGGGGTGGACACCTTGTGGCTCCTGCTGCTGCTCTGGCACACACTCCCCTTACCTGGGCTTTTTAACAAGCTCGTCCTCACCATCATCCACTGAGCACACCAGGAGAGAAAGGGGGAGATGGAGTCAGTCTGTGGAAACTGAGGCCCAGGCACAGCGGAAAGGGAAAAGGAACAGGAAAGGGAAAAGGACCTCTCCTCCCACTGCCCACCTGCCCCAACACACAGCTCTGCCTGGCCATGGGGCAGAGCACGGCCCCAGCCCAGCAGCACAACCATGAGCCCACACAGCCCTGGGCAGCTCCACCTGGCTTAACTGCCCCACAGGGCCAAAACCAACACTCCACAAGGCACCAAAGCCTTTATCCAGCTCTAGTTTTCCCAGCAAAGCTGAGCAGTCAGCCAGTGCCAGGCCCCGTGGGAACTCACTGCTGTTTGCGCCCACCAGCCGGGCCAGTTTGCGGAAGGAACGGGACTGGGACGTCCAGGTGTGGGGCTTTGAGTCATCAATGTTCTCTAACATCCGCAGCTTCACAGGGTCACACACAGGGGTGCTGGGGGACTCCAGCAGCTGTGGGGGCTGCCTGTGAGTGACAGAGTCATCTGTCAAATCTGACAGATCTCCTGGGGCTGTCCCCCACCTTCCCCAGCACAGAATCATAGCACACCAGTACCAGAGACACCACACCTTGTCTTACTCTCCACCCCCAACTCCTCCCTCACAAAGGCTGGGCCCTGTGAGAAGGACTGACTCTGGAATGACCACCACCATTCCTGGCAACTTGAAACTGGCCCCAAGGGCCAGAAAGAGAAAGGACAGAACAAGAATAAGCCAAGGTCAAAAAAACACCATCAGGGAAGCTGCATTACAGCTGTCTATGGCAGTGCCACCTGGCCCTGGGCACAGTGCCCAGCACAGCCCATTAGCCCTTGCCCAGGACAGTCACATCCTGGGGAACAGGGAATGGATCCCACACAAGGACACTCCAGGGCCCCAGCAGCTGGCAGAGACAGGTAGCTGTCCCCTCTACACTGGGGACAGCTTGGTGCCAGTAGTGACCCACCCACATGGGCAGAGCAGCGCCTGCTGCCCATCCCCAGGCTGGCCCTGCCCCGGAGGACGGGGCACTGGGAGGGAAGAGGCATGCAGGGAGGATAGAGAGAGCAGGTAAAAGGCTTACTGACTTGTCAAGGCTCAGCACCTGTAGGGAGAGGGAAAGAGAAAGGGAGGAGAGAAAGAAAGAAAAAGGAAGGTGAAATTAGACCTGCAAGTCCAAGAAGTTTCCAGAGCTCACCTACGGCCTGCATTAGTACCCCTATCCCTGAGTCTCACACCCAGCTCACCCAGGGCTGAGAGCACACTGGGACACGGGGCAGATGACAACAGACCAGAAGGTGCTCCCTCAGCCCCAAGAACAGGCCCGGATGCCCAGGGCAATCAATGCCACATACTGCCCCATCGCCCAGTTCCTGGGCACTACAGCAGCTCTGGCAGGAGGAGCAGGGACCACCAGCTGCTGGACATATGCAGCAGAGCTGGGGGAAAACAGTGTGGCAGGGCTGGAGACCATAACTCTGCCAGCCCCTTCCTGCAGCCAGAGGAACAGAAGGACTTCCCCAGGCAGGCACCAGTCGGTGGTCACAGACAGCCACTGCTTCCCTGCCACTGCAGATGCCAGCCAGTGTCCTGCTACAGCCACCATGTCAAGCCTGGCAGAAGTCCCCACAGGCTGACACGTCCCTGAGCAAGGGATGGGCACGAGCGTGGCCGTGTGTCCCTGTTGTGTCACCTCAGCACCAGCCACGGGTTACTCTGGCACGGGCACTGTCACCCGCTCCCACCCAGGGTGCCTGGCATGCAAGGCGCAGCAGGGCGGGGCAGCAGGCTCCCCCCGATCCTCGGGGAGCAGGATGGACAGCAACATACCCGTTGTGCTGGGGGGTGCAGGCGGGCGCCAGGGGCGCGTACGTCACGGGTTTCGTCACCAGCCCGGGCCGTGGGTTCGGAGGTGAGCCGGCCCCGAAGGGCCGAGCTGTTTTGTTGAGGGCGGTGCTGGGAGCGAAGTTATATTTCAGGGGTTCAGAGCAGGGGAGTGAGTCCTGAGCGAGACAAAACACACAGACACGGGCTCACACGTCAAGCAGCATGCAAGGGGCAGCCCTGGGCCAGGCAGCGCAGCAGGCAGCTAGGTAGGAAAGCCGGACAGCACGTGCACCTTGGAGACCAGGTTCTGCCAGGCTGGCACTCACTCCACTGGGCACCTGGCCCAGCGACAGCAGGTCACAAAACCAGCCTGAGGGTCATTCGAAGATTAGTAGGTGCCCCGGACACTCGCTGCTGCCCGTAGCAGGGCGGTGCATGCACACACGCCGACTGCAACTGTCCCAGGGCACAAAGCTGAACACACGCAGGTGGCTTCTGCCCACGAGCCACCAGTCACCAGCCCCAGCCCTGCCTCCCTGTGCCAGGGCACTCCCCAGCACTAGCAAACACGGTGCTGCACCTGCCCAGCTTCCTCCCCTGTGCTGGCCCCTCTGCATCCCTGCCCACACCCAGCACCAGCAGGGGCACAATCTGGGACCAGGCACCTACTGCACAGATCCCACTCCCTCTGATCCTCCATGGTGCCAGAGGTCAGAGCTGCTCCTCCAGCTGGGTTTTCTAAACCTCCAAACACACCCCAATCCCCTAAAAGCCCCAGGAGCAAAGTTCATTTGTTGACTCCTTTCCCTGAGATGAGGCTGAGCTGCCACTGCAGCACCAGGAGCAACACGTACCTTCTGCGGCTTCCCCAGCTGGTTCTGGGCTCTGCAAGAGAGGAGACAGATGGTCAGGTACTGGAGTTGGCCCAGACATCACCGGCATGCTGGTACCCCAGGGATGCAGCACCCAACCAAGGGGAAACATGGCCAGCTGGCACTGCCCTGTGGCTTGCAGTCAGGTTAAGCCTTATCCAGGCAAGCAGAGCCCTCAGACACAGACAGGGACTTCCAGGCTCTAAGTAAGGAGCAGTGATGTTGGTAGATGGTGATGCCAGGAGGCAGCACTGGGCAGAGGGCCCTGATTACACTCCAGTCATACCAGATCCCCATGTTTGAGGGATCCACAATTCCTACCTGCTCAAGGTGAGGCAGAGCCTGTCCCCGCAGGCGCGGATCCTGTTCTGGGCCTCAATGTGTGTCATGGCACTGGTGCTCTCCCCGTCGATGTACAGCACCCAGTCGCCCACTCCCACACCAGCCTGGGCTGCCTTCCCACCCAGAGTCAGCTGCAGGACAGACAGAGTTAGGGAGAGCCAGAACAACCAAGCAGTGACGTGGGAGCAGAGAGATATCCTCATGAGGGCAGGGGTGTGCCAAGGCCCAGGATCCCCAGCCCAGCACAGGACATCACACAGACCTGACCCAGGGGAAAGCAGGAGGCCCCAGATTACTCCCTCATTTCCCAGTGCGTGTGCCCAGAGCAGTCTCTTCCCCTTGGCAGCAGCAGAAGGCAAAGTACTGCTCCAGGGCACTGCCCAGCCCCTGCCCTCTGGCATGGCTGGGGACCCTGCCAGCACCCCAGGACCTCATCGCCATGACACGAAACACAGACACAGTGCTTCCTCAGCCTCGACAAGCCCAGCCACCTCTTGGAGTTATCCCTGTGGTCCCGGAGCAGGAAGAGAGCACAGTGAGTCAGGGCCCGTGTGGCAGCCCACATCTCACTGCAAACCACAGGCATGTCCAGCCCTTTGCCTGGGGCAGGGAAGGACAGGGAAGGTACCCCTCGGGCACTCCCCCCAGCCGCCGGCGCTCCCGTTCCGTTCCCACCAGGCACAGACATTACCTCATCCCCGCAGAGGAGCAGGAGCCCTGCTGGGGCAGGGAGACACCCGCCCCCACCCACGTCGCCCGCTGGGACAGCCGGGAGCACAGCCACAAGTTCCCCTTCCCGGCCACAGTGCCAGGGATGTGTCTTGCCCCTGCTGTGGCTCCATGGCACGGCTGTACCTCAACCCCAGGCTGGGAAGTGGAAACTGCCCTCCCCTCCCACCAGGGATGCACAGCCAGAGGCGAGCACGGCCAGGAGCACTGCACACAGCTCCCAGGCACTGACAGACAGACAGACAGACGTGGGCAGGCTGCAGCCATTCCTGCTCCTCCAGCATGGAAGAACTCGAGGCGCTTGGACCCAGACCAAGTATTTCCTCAAGTCCTGTTCGACATGAACATAAAAGGAGCGAGCCAGATTCCCAGCACTGTCAGAGGGCTAAAAAATCCCTGCCACAGAGTCCTGGCCCCTCCTTGCAGAACCCAGCTCGCCCCAGAGCCACACATCTCTTCTCTAGGCCAGCACCAGCCCTCCATGCAAGGCCAAACACCACATATCGGCTGGATGCGGCCCAGTTCCACCTGCATCCCACTGCTATTCCCAGCAGGACATGGGTACCCCCACCTCGTATCCCCACACTGCCCTTCCTTCTCTCCTGCCTGGCACAGGAGGGTGCCCTCAGCAGCAGTGATGCCCCCAGCTCCTGGCCGTGCTGCTGCAAGCCCCAGCTTGCTGCCCTGGAGGGCTGGGGAAGGCACAGGGCGGCTGCGTGGGTTTGGAGGCAGGAGTAGCAGTTGGGAGAGGTTTTCACAAGACTGCCCAGGAAGGGGAGAGAACGTCAGGCTGCAACATGAAGCCTCACCCAGCCTGGTCAGCACTTCCTGTCTCCCTCCATGCCAATGTGCAGGAAACCCCTTTGACAGGTGCCAGCTCAGCCAGGAGCCATGGCAGTGCCAGCCCTCCTACTTCCCACCCAGACCCGCTAACCAGGGCTTCCTTCCTCCCCTCTCCACCCAGTCTTTTGTTCCCTGCACCTCCATCACATCCAGAGAGGTGCTCACCTACTGCCCTGTCCAGGGGCCTCCAGGGACAGAGCCTCCCTCAGCACATCCCTCAGTGCCTTCCCACCAGTAGCACGGAAGTGTCTCTCCTCTTTCCCAGCTGGCAGATGTTAGGATGTGCCAGGCAGCACCCAGCTATCCAGACTGCAGTCCTCATCCTGGCTCCAGCAGAGGGACCATGGTTTACAACCTGCCTAGTCAGGGTGTCAGCACCCTAGCAGAGCCCCATGCCACAGGAGGTACATGTCAGAGGGCCATGGTTGCACCTCTTTTGTGTGATCAGTGAGCTAAAACAGCCTCACTGCTTACCCAGGAGTGCCACAGAGATGGACACAGCTGAAAGTCAAGCCAATGGACACACCAGTGTTGCCCTGTGCTGCCCATATCTGCAGACCTGCAGAGCAGGGCCTCACTGCAGGCCACAAAGCCAGGGCAGGATACTTCCTTCCAGCCCACTGTGGCAGGGCCAGCTCATGGGAAGCAGTGTCCAAGGACAGCAGCATGCTCTGGTCAGGAGCTCCGGGTCTGGGGATGCCTCTGGAGTGCAGAGCAGCACAGGCTCACGCCTTGCCATCAGAGCACACCACCCTGCCGTGCAGCCCAGCCTCACCAGAGAGCCCCCAAAGCTGGCTGCATCCCCTGGGAATGTCCTCGCTGCTCCTGCCCAGGACTGCAACACTGCCCAAGTCTCACCAAGCACTGCTTCACGAGGCCCCTGCCCCAGGCTCTGGGAGGCTCCTCCATCCGACCAGACCCTTTGTTAAGAACTGGCTCGCAGCCAAGAGAAACATTTTTTAGAGAATAAACTCGCTGAAGCCGTCTCTGCATGCTCAGCAGAGATCAGCAGGCCCCGGGGCCATGGCACTGGCGACTCCAGCCTCACACCGTGCCCTCAGGGTCCGTGCTCCACGCTAGGACGCTGCGGAAATTTGTGCCCTCTGGGACAGGTGTGCAGTGCCCGGCTCGTGCCATGGGCAGGTCCCCATGCAGCACTCGATGCCACAAGCAAAGCTGTCCTTTGAGAGGCCGCCTCTGTGCCAGCTGCCCAAGCGCCAGCGGCACAGGCGATTCAGTCACATTCCAAGGCTTATAAGGCAATTGCGTGGCCAAAGCTGTGGCCAGCACCCGCCCAGGGACGGGGACCTGCACACATCCAGGGTCAGACCCGGGAACATCCCAACGGGAGAGACTCAAACCAGCAGCCTCGGGCACAACCAGCTGTGGCACAATGACTCTCACTGGAGAAACGGGAGAGTTTTGTGGAGAGAGTCACATCCCTGCGCAGGCAACAGTGTAGCTTCCTCCTCTCCATGCCCATTTCAGGAGTGACCTCAGGCACAGAGTTGGGAGCTGTGCTATGGAAAGGAGAGCAGAAGGGCACTGGCTAGGCCCTGGGATGCCAAGCCCAGTGCTGGGGTGCAGACGAGGAAGCCAGTCCCACATCTCAGAGAGCGGATCCCCTCCCACTATGGTGGGCATACTCCGGATGGGGCCTCCCCTGCCCCCTCTGCAGAGGCTGTGCAGAATTTCACATTTCTGCTTGCAGCTCTCTGCCCGGAACACCCCCGTGCTGGGCTGCAGCTGATAAGGGACCAAGGAGGCTACGTGGAGCCAGGCAGGGCAGGATGCAGCATTCCCAGGGCCCCAGCTCATCTACATCCCCCATACAGCTCTGCCTCAGCCACTGCGGCCTGCCTCCCACAGAGGCAGGAGGAAGGATGGGTGTCACCAGCCTTGGTTTCTCTTACCCTGGAGATGGAGAGAGGCATGCTGAAATCCTTCCCTCCCTGCAGCCTGAAGCCCCAGGGTGCCGGCCCATTCAGCATCACTTTGTAGGACTCCATGTCACCCATCTCTGCAAGGGAAGAGGGTGTGATCCTGGTATTAGAGTACGTGGAAACCATGCAGGGAGAGCAGGCAAGGAGAGGGCTTGGTGCCTGGCAGGGTAGGACAGGAGGCAGGTCACGTTTCCAGCTGTAACTCCACCCTGACCATCCTACATTGTGGTTAGAGACGCACCCCAAATCCATCAGCATCTCCTACAGCAACGTCAGAGCTGAGGGGCCCAGGCTAACACTGACTAGCGCCAGGGAGCCAGGCACAGCCCCGCTGCCACACACAGTGGAGTGTCTGTGGGCTTTGCTCTCTTCCCAAATCTGGGATGTGCTCTCCCTTGCGGCACCCCAGGAACTCCTGCTTCTGAGAGCCAAGGCTGTTCAGACCACAGAGAAGCAGCAGCAGGTACAGAAGGGTAGGAACCAGGAGCATTTTTGCCGGATGAATTAGCAGCAGCAGCACAGGAGCTGCATGATGCCACCCGAGGCGCCTGGCAGAGCAGCCTGGCTGGCGCTCCAGCAGCCGGCCGAACAGATGCTCCCTGGGAGCGAGCCCATCTCCGGGGCTTCAGCAGGAGGGAATCCCGGTGCTCCCCTGCCTGACAGCTGTCAGCCGGCCAAGGCTCCGGACAGATGGGCCAGCACCAACCTCTTGCCGCCTTTTACCTGGAAGAAGCCGCCAGACCCCCACGAACGGCCCCAGGACCTTCCTCCCGAGGGCGGACAGGGCCGGCTGCGGGGCTCCCCACGCCTCGCACGGGCCGGCTGCGGGGCCGGGGGCCAGCGTGCCCCCGCTCTCCCCAGGCCGGTGCGGGCTATATAAGGCGTGTAAGACGACACCAGCCCGCTCCCCGCTCGGGAGGGCCGGGGGAAGAGCTGCGTGTCAAGCATTCCCGGCGCTCGGGAGCCGCGCAAGCCCCAGCGAGGCGCCGGGACGGGGCGGCCCGGAGCGAGTAGATACCCCCACCCTTCCCCGGCGGGACGGAGCCGGACTGCACCGGGGGTCCCCAGCATGCACAGGCTGGGCAGCCAATCTTACCGCTGGGAAGCCCCACCCTGACCCGCGAGGGGCCTCGGGACCCCTCCCCATCCCACACCGCCGCCCCTCCCGGGGATCCAGGACGCCGGGTATGCCCCACACGGGCCCGACCCTAACCACCCGCCCTCCCCTTAAGCCAGGACTCAGCCCTCCCACCCCTCATGCCCCATCCCCTCCCGCAGAGGACGGAGCCCCTCGCCATGGCCCGGCTCTCCAGACTCACCCGTGGCAAGCGGGGCCCGGCGAAGCGGGCGGGAGCGGAGCGCTGCGGGCGGACGCGGGACTCGAACCCGGGCACCGCCCCCGCCCGGCCCGGCCCCGCTATATATAGGATCGTGAGGGGGCGGAGCCAGCGGGCGCTTCTGCCAATCACCGTGCGCGCCTCTGCCTGCCGGGGCGGGCACGGCGGCGCCCCCTAGCGGGGAGGCTCGAGCTGCCCCCGCCCGCCCCCTCCCCGCAGCAGCGGCGGAGCCGAGTCCGGGAAGGGCCTTTATTAACCGAACGGCACCGAGCGACACCGGCCACATCAAGCCCAGTCCCGCGCTCCGGGGCTCTCCCGGCTCAGCAGCCGCACCAACTTGGCCCGAAGGGTGCTGTGAGGCTTGTGCCCGGAGCGCCCTGACAGCGGCCCCTGCCCTCCACGCCCCCAGCCCGCGGCCCGGGGGTTCTGTGCCATGGCGGCCCGGTTGTCATATAGGGGCCCCCCCTCACTGCTGTGGCCCTCGGGGGCCTGTCGGCACCCCAGATCCCACTGCCCTTCCTCCTCCTCTTCCTGGGCCCCAGCTGGATGTGTTTCTGCAGTGAAGATGTTCTCGTAGAGATGCTCAGGGAGCGGCTTCCCCACGGCCCAGGGCTCACCGGAGCCTGGCTGCCCTGGCACAAAGAGGGGCTGCTGGCCGCGGGCGATGGAGGCATAGACGATGGGGCACGAGCCCTCTGGCTCTGGTGGAGTGAAGTGGAGGAGATTGGCAGGGGGGTGGGAGGCAGGCTGTGTCCCCCCCAGGGCAGGGCTGGGCTGGGGCTCATTGTTCCCAGGCCCCCAGGGCTGGGGCTCAAGGCCCTGTGCAAAGAGCTGGGGGTCTGAGACACAGAAGAGTCTGGGGTCCGGGGTGTCCTTGCCCTGCTGCTGGCAGGCAATGGCAGCAGCCACAGCCCGGCAGAGCTCAGGGGCCCGTGGGGTGCTGAAGGTGAAGGTGCCCTCGCCAGAGTCACTGCGGCGGCCGGCCTCGAAGGAGAAGACAGCCTGCAGGGTCAGAGGGGAGGGTGAGGGGCTGCCACCCCCCCTGGGCAGGCAACAGCCCCAAGAAGGGAGTGGGGGACTCACCTGATCCTGGCCAAACTTTCGAAGGAAGGGGTAGGGCCAGGTGAGCAGGGGCTGGCGGGACTGGGGGTCCTTCAGTGTCAGGCTCTGGGGAAGGGCCGAGAGCAAGTAGTGCCCGTGCAGCCCACAGCGGGTGGCTGCGTCTGTCTGGACCACCAGCACCAAGAATTCAGTCACTGTGGGAGCCAAACAAGCCAGGGGTCAGCACTGCAGCACTGCGCTGCAGCCCACTCCAGCCCTGTTCACCACCCCTGCACTTACGGTCCTGCCAGGACGAGTAGAGGGAGTTCTCTTCCATGGGGACAGCGGGGCCAGGCTGGGTCCTGGCACTACTCGGCACTGTCTCTTTTGGACCCTGAAACGAAGAGATGTTAGTACGGCCTGGGATGGGAGGTGTGGGGAAGCACAAATCCCCTGCCTGCCCTGGAGCTTCCCAGCTCACCCGAGTAAGGGTCTTGGCTCTGCCAGACCCCTTGGTACCTGGAAGGCCAGCTGGCAGAGCTGGGTGATCCACTCATCGCGCTGCTCAGCTGCCAGCACATAGCTCTTCTCTGTGGTAGTGAGGTAGAAGGCAGCGGTGGCTTTGGGGCAGCTCTCTGTGCCCGCCGGGCCCACAGAGACACAGTCAGAGAGACGGATCACCCGGCGGGCACACCGCTGCAGGGCTGTCTTCTCTGGGGTCGTGCCATCATCCCGCACATCAAACTTCTCCATGCGGGCCACGCCGGATGGGCTGGCAGCGAACAGCTGGGCTCGCATCTTCCTCCAGGACCTCTAATGCATGGAAAGGGCAAAGGCAGGGAAAAAAAGGTCAGCGAAGAGCTGGCTGCTGCATCTGGCAGCACTGCCCTCCACACAGGGCCAGCAGTGCTCGGGAAGAGCCATACAGGGCACAAGGGACATAGGGGAGTCCCGGCCTCCAACCCCCAGATGCTGTTGGAGGGCACAGAGGACTGGGGCCAGCACAGACCTCTGAACTGTGGGGCAGGGCAGGCCCAAAGTTGGGCTGAGGGGGCCTTGCCCCGAGCGGGCTTGGCATGGCTCACTGAGTGAGTCACACTCACTCCCCGCTCCCTGAGCACCAGGTCCTGCTCTTTGTTCCCTGCTGCAAGTGCTGGCCTGCCGACCTGCAGCTGAGCTCTCAAGCTGTTCTCAGGACAGACCCTGATGCAAATTAAAGCCATTTTGAGCTGCTGAGGCTCCTGCTGGCAGCCTCACATCTGCTAAGCAGCCTGCTTCCTCCCTGGGGAGCATCTGCAGCACCAGCACCTTCCCAGTATGTCATGGGATAGCGGGGGCGCATGCCACCATGGACCTAAAAAGTGCAGCAGAGCCTCCACCCTGCAGGAACCAGATGCAGCCAAGCACTCAAAATACCCACCGCCCCCAGCCCACCTGCCTCCTCCGTGGCAGGGCACCAGCTCCCCACACACAGGGCTGCCTGCTACGCCTTTCAGGGCTTGGTTCTTGTTTGGCAGGGAGATCAGAGTGTGATTGCAGCCCCACACATCCACTGAGAACCCCACAGGACGTGGCCACCCTGCCATGGTGTGACCAGTGTGCCAGCAGGACCTACTTCACCAACACTCAACAGCTCCATGGAGCTGGCCCGACCCCGGGTACTCTCACCATGTCACCCACACCCTGCCCCGAGGGCTGCAGCAGTCAGTGCCCCCTCCAAGGGCACACAGGAGCAGCCCAAGCCATGAGGGTGTCGCCGGATGGTGCTGGGCCCCCAGGGCCAAGCCGATGGAGGACACAGGGACACGTCCCACGTGCTGCCCCAGAGTCCCACTCACTCACACACACACACACACACACACACACGCTGAAGCTGTGCCACATTAACACAAGTTTATTCTTCCACTGCGACTCACGCGGTGACCAAGCAAGAAGGACCCAACACATGAGCAAGCCAGAGTGAGTGCCCACACAGATGAGTCCCCTCAGCTACAAGGGAAAGCCCCACTTACGGGGTTGCTGAGCCCAGGGTTGCCCCAAGGGCAACTCCAATGGGTCTGGCTCCAGTCGCCCCTTCCCAGGCTGCTGAGGGCCCAGCCCCAGGGCTGGCATCATGACAAATCAGGGCAAATCCTCTACCAACCCCAAAACCACCCTTTACCTTTCCAAATTTGGTGTGCTGCACATAGAGGATCCCATCCTTCACTGGTCTCTCCATGGGCCCAGTTCACCCTGGCAGCCAGCGCAAGGATCAGGGACTTGGGCTACCCGCAGTGGAGAAAATGTGACTGCTGCAGTCGAAGGAAAGGCATGGGGCAGACTTCCTTCTCAGAGAGACTTCCCCTTTTTGGGGTGTGGGATGGGGGGCAGAGGCTGGGCCACAGGAGGTGTCCATGTGCCTGCCCTCCCCCTCACAGCAGGGCAGTGGGGCAGAACGCGGGGGCAGAGCACAGGAAGCAGCTCAGGGAGCGCCTGACATGAGCACAGCGTGCTCCACCTCACCCAGGCTGCATCCTCCCAGCATGTCTGGGGAGACAGGAACAGCCACCCATGGAGAATGCATAAATCCAGGTGAGGGAGATGGACCCAGAGAAACTGGGTAGATTGGTGAGGAGCAACAGAAGACCCTGACCTCACCACTGCAGGGGGCTGGCAGGGGCAGCAGGCAGCTGGCCAGACCAGTTGCCCCACCTGGGGCTTTCTCTTGCCCTGAGGCACCGCTACCTGCTTGCCCAACACACCGCTGATGTAACGGGCTGTTGCAGCACAGCTCCATACATTTCCTTCTGGGGCAGGAGCTTCGTCAGGCCAAGCTGACAACAGTCCCAGTGACCAAAATTCTGGAAAAGGGGCCGCAGTGTGCAAGACAGGCCCCTGGGCTGAAAGGGAACCCAGGCCCATCCAGGGGCAGCACACTCTCCAGGCTAGAAGTCCATGGAGCTGTGGGCCAGGTAGTCCTTGCGGCCGATGTTGCTGACTTGCTTGGTCTGCATTGCCTCCAGCTTGGGGCAGTCGGTAATGCGATGGCCCAGGCCACCACAAAAGGCACAGCCCCGCTCACCTGCAATGGGAGGGACAGGGTTAGGCCAGGACAGCACAGTGCCACACCAGGACAGCAGCACCCACCCCAGCACGAAGAGGTTACACCAGTCTCCCCAGTGCTGTGGCTATGAGAGCTGGAGGATCCCATCTGGCGCCCAGGTTTTGCAGCAGCCCCACAGGGGTCCCTGTGTCAGCCTGGGGTCTCTCACCTCCGATGTCCAGCATGGTCTCATCCCCACAGTGCAGCACCTGGAGCACAGGCGGCACCTTCTGCTTCGCCTCCAGGAGCAGAGCCTTCAGGTCCATCAGCACTGACTCGTCTGGGGGCAGAGATATAGGTCAGGCAAAGCCATCCTGCTTGCTCAGAACACCCCCTTGCAGGTGGAGGCAGGCCCAGCTGCCTCCGCCAGCCTCCAGCCGCCAGCCCCGTGCCGCTCCTCACCACAGGCCTTGTTGATGAAGGTGGTGGCAATGCCGGTGTTGCCTGAACGGCCTGTACGCCCGATGCGGTGAACTGTGGAGACAGGGACAGGATCAGCCCCAGGTGAGCACAGTGTGACAGACCATCCCTGCCCCAAGACACTGCAGAGACAGCCACAGGGCCTTGCTGGCCTCTAGACCCCTCCCACAAGGCCCAGTGCCTACCATAGTTCTCAATCTCCTCTGGCATGTCGTAGTTAATGACATGCTGGATGGCTGGGAAGTCCAGGCCCTTGGAAGCGACGTCAGTGGCAACCAGGACATCCTTCTTCCCATCCCGGAAGGCCTCAATGGCTTTTGTCCGTTCTTCCTGATCTGCAAAGGCCCGGCAGAGAAGATCAGTGAGGGCAGAGCTCCCAGCCCTACCTACTGGAGCAAACACTATGACCAGAGTCAAGCATCGCTTCCTCAGGCAGCCTTTCTTCCAATAAGGAAGCAGAGGGGCCCCTACATCCCATAGGGACCTGTACTGTGTTTATGCCTGCTATGTACAATGTGGAGCTCACTCCTGACACTGCCACAGTCCTTCCTCACACAGTCAACAATTGCTCCAGGCTGCCACCTTCTGTGGCCACACACGTTCCTGGCAGGAGTGGGGTCACACCAGGAACCCAGGCCTCTCTGGGACCCTCACTGACCTTTCCCTCCATGGATGGCCACAGCTTCCACACCCTTGAGGAGAAGGTACTCGTGGATTGCATCGACATCTGCCTTCTTCTCTGCAAAGATCAGCACCTGCGGCAGCACAGGCATATCAGAGCCCTTTCTGCAGGCTGGCATTGCTGGCACCAGCAGAGCCCCCTGGGGAAGCCCATTCCCTCTTGCTGAGCAGAGCACACAGCACTGCTGGTCCCAGGACCTGCTCATACGTGAAGCATGGCTCAGTCACATGCCCACTCCACACAGAGGGTTTCCCCTGCCAACTCCCCCCATGCTCCAGAGTGACCACATTGTCTCCAGCATACTCACAGGTGGAGGGGTCTTCTGCAGGCACTCCAACAGGTACACCATCTTGGCCTCCTCTTTCACATACTCCACCTCCTAGGAACAAGCAGACACATGGGTCAGGCAGCAGAGGAACTGTCACTGCTTGGTATCCCTTAGCCAGCTGGGAAGGAGGGCCATGAACTCCAGCTCCCTGGCAGAGGAAGGAATTAAGTGCCGTCATGAATGTTTCTGGCCTCCCACACAGGCACAAGGGAGCCCCCAAACACCTCACCTGCACAACATCCAGGCTGGCAGCACCCGCTCGCCCAACGTTAATGGTGATGGGCTTCACCAGGGCACTCTTGGCAAAGTTCTGAATCTTCTTGGGCATTGTGGCACTGAAGAGGAGGGTTTGCCGCTGGCCCTGCACAGGGGAGAAGCCTCTAGCACTCACCCAACCTGGCGTATGCAGGATTGAGCTTCAGGGTGCTCCTATCATGGCAGTTCAGTACCTTGAAGTAGGAGAAGATGGTACGGATGTCCCCCTCAAAGCCCATATCGATCATCCTGTCAGCCTCATCCAAGGCCAGGTACCGGCAGATGTCCAGGCTCACCATCTTCTTCTGCAGCAGGTCCATCAGGCGCCCGGGGGTTGCCACCATCATGTGTACCCCACTGTGGAGTGAGAGGAGGCCGCAGTCAGGCCCTCAGCATTCCTGCCCCATGCAGGACACCTCCCTGGCACACCACTTTCACCCCTACGCTGTCCTAAAGCCAGGGTGCCACTCCTTAGTCCCCTGCCAGAAAACAGAGCAGCTCCAGCTCCAAGGACTCCCCCAGAAGGTCTTACTGTTTGATGGTCTCCATCTGCTCCTTGACAGACATGCCCCCGATGCAGAGGGCGCAGCGCAGCGGGGGCAGCCCATCCTCCTGCAGCAGACGACAGTAGTACTCCAGGATGCCATGGGTCTGCCGGGCCAGCTCCCGCTACGGAGACAAAACCAGCTCATTCCTACGCCTCTGTGCAGGCAGAATTTAGGACTGCCACTGCAAGTCAACCACAGGCTCCTCCCGGCACTCACCGAGGGACAGATGATGAGTCCATAGGGTCCCTCTCGCTTAGAGAATGGCAGCCTCTTCTCCTGCTCCAGGCAGAACATGATCACCGGGAGGGTGAACACTAAGGTCTTCCCAGAGCCAGTGAATGCAATGCCAATCATATCCCTTCCTGAGAGGCTGCCAGAGAAATGGGGAAGATGGAGAGGAGGAACATCATGGAACAGCTCAAACCTCCAGGGCTGAGCAAGGTGACAGGGTGCATCTGTCACCAGGGAAGAGTGCCCGGTCTGCACCCCTGAGTGGGCTGTGGGAGCAGCTCTGTGCTCTGGGATGGGGACAGAGCACTCACATTGTGGGGATGCCTTGGATCTGTATGGGTGTTGGCTGCTGGATTCCTTTTTTCTTCAGGCCTCTCAGGATAGCTGTCAGAGAACAAGGGACAATGCATGTTCATGACCTGAACTATTTCCTCTCTTTTCCCACTCAGGTCCCAGCAGTAGCTCTTCCACCAGCGACAAACACTGCTCAGGGGGACAACAGCCAGAAAAACAATGGGATTCCTTCCAGGCTCCTCTCCTGGCCTACCTGCTGGGAACTTCATCTCCTTGAAGCTCTTGATGGGGGGTGGGATGCCCTCCCCCTCCACCAGGATGTGGTACTTCTTGCGTACACGGTCGTGCCGTGCCTCCGACATGCCCAGGATGTAGCGAGGGGCTCTCCAGCTGTGAAAGCAACAGAAACAGGTCATGGTGCAGAACAAAGCTCCAGGACCACCAGCTTCCATGGAGAAATTCAGGGGAACTTCCTGTTAGGCTCCGATATCTCCCCAGATAAAACAGGTAACCCCAAGGGGCTCCAGGGGCTCCATGGAGTGAGCGCAGGAGTAGATCTGAGCCAGTTCCATGCACTAAACCCGTCTCCAAAATCTCAGTGAGAAGTGCTAAGCTAACAGCTATGGCTAGTGGATGGAACATGCCAAAAACGTCTGGACACACCTCAATCATCTCCCTGATGCTGCCTCAGAATCACTGAAGTTGGAAAAGACCTCTGAGATCATCGAGTCCAATCTTTGATCAATCACCACCTTGACAAAGCTGCCTCAAGCAGCACCTGCTCCAAAGGCTCCTCCAGACTCTCTCTGGCTTAGTGACCTCCCAGACCTGAAGACCAACCCTCACGCCCTTTTAGTTTAACATAAATGTCCTTTATCAAGCCTTACTGTATACAAAGCAATATCCAATGTGACTCAACAGCATTTGATTTTACAGATAATGACACAAAGCCAGTCACTCAGACAAGAAGCTGCAGAGCTGCATTGCTCCTGCAAGACTCTGTGGCTTCTAGTTCTCCTCAGCCACGAGGAAGTGATGTTTTCAGAAGGACAACTTCTGAGCTGTGCTGTGCAACTTGTTACCTGGTTTTGATTGGGTCATCATAGGTGATGCCCTTGGCCATCTCCTTCACCGACATCAGAGCTGCAGGAACAAAGATGAGCAATCAGAGCAAATTCTCCACATCCACATCAACCTCACTGAGAGCTACTTCAGCAAACAGTTTGGGAGATCATGTCTGGAGACAGAAGAGGAGAAGCAGCAGCACTGACAGCCCCTCTGGCACAGGAACACCAAATGCTGCTGTGCCCAGAGCCCTGTCACAGCCATGTCTCAGCTAAGCCAGGGAGTGCCAACTGAGAGGACCCATTGTCACCCTCTGGTCCCACCCCTGAGTATGAGCATGCCCAAGGCAGGAAACAGCTCTCCTGCTGCCCTGGGAGCTCTGGAGACAGATCTGAGGCACAGAGCTTCCACTCACCTCGGCCCTCTGCCACACTCTCCAGGATCTTCTCTTCCTCCTTCAGCTGCTTCTCCTTGGCTGACTCCTTCCGAGCTGGGGGGAGCCAAAAAACAATGAAGGGGTTTACTGTCCCCTGAAAGCCACCCAGGGTCGCCACCAGCTCCTCCCTTACCTTCCGCCTTCTCTTTGAGGTGCTGGTGCTGATCCAGCAGACTGATGTTGGACTGGGGCCCCAGTGGGATGTCATCCTCATCTCCGCGCTGCTCGCTCCCGCTGTCCCGCTGCTCCTCCTCCGACACCACCTTCCGCCGCATCTGCAGTAGCTTTTGCAGCTGGAAGGACGCGGATCGAGGCGGAGTGAGCGGTCTCGAGGTGGGAGGGCCGCTCGGAGCCCTCCCCGGGCAGCCCCGTTACCCCATTACCATCTGCTGCTTGCGCTGCTTGACAGGCACGTAGGGCACGTAGTCGTCATCATCCTCTCCGGACAGGTCGGACGTGTCCGCCGGCTCCTCGCGCTGTCTCTGTGGGGAGACACGCGGTGAGGGGAGCCCGGGGCGGCACCGGGAGCGCAGAGCGGGTGGTACCGGGGGACGGGCCCATTCCCACCTTCCGCTCTGCCACGGCCTCCATGGCTCCCTCCCGGAAGAGATTCCGGAAGTGACGTCATATCTCACAGCGCCATCGCCTAGCAACCAACAGAGCGCGCCACTGGGCGGGAGCTGCGACTCGGCACGACCGGTCCCCGCGGCGGCCAAACTTGCGCAGAAGGCGTTCTACATTCCCCCTCTCCCACTCCCTAATCTCCCCGGCGCGGCAGAAAGCAGCAGACACCGGGGTTTAAATAAAATAAAAAATTAAAAAGTTCTTTATTGGGTCCAGCACGGTCCTTCCCCGCGGCACGGGGAGCCGCGTGCCCGCGGAGAGGGGTCCGGACGGCCGGGATCACCCCGCGGGGAGGGGCAAGAGGATGGAGGGAGCCCCGGGGGTCCCCGCGGGGCAGGAGAGCACCGGGGCCCCCCGCGAAGGAGGGGACCCCACCAAGGTGAGGCGGGGGGCACAGTGAGGAGAGGCGAGCGGCCGTGGGTGGGTGGGGGTGGCCCCTCCACACCTCACTGGGCTGCGCTGGAAGTGGTTTTCTTCAAGGTGAAGTTGGTCCAGTTCACTGCCACCTTCTGCCGCGTCTGCTTGGCCGAGTCCAGGCAGAACCTGACAGGGAGAGGACAGCCCCGGTCAGCCCCCAGCCCATCAGGACCCCCAGCCCCTCTGTCACCCCAGCCCCAGTCAGCTCCCAGCCTCTTCATGCCTCCAGCCCTGCTGTCAGAGCTCAGCCCCGCAGGATTCCCCCTTCACCTTTTGAAATACTCCACTTCTCTGTCAGTCTCGTCCATCTCTGCCCCATCCAGGTCCTTGGGCAGGAACACATCATCTGGGAAAGCAGAGCAGAGGGTCAGCACTGTAGGGCAGGGAGAGGCTGCTAGCTGGACAAGGGGCCACCGAGAGGATGGTGGTGGTGCAGAGCAGTGCTCCCAGCACTCACCAATCGAGGTATTGGATTTCTCCACCTTGTTTCGGCTCTTCCTGCTCTTGCCCTTGGGCTGGGGGGAGCCCCCCAGGGCAAGGTGGGTGGCCAGCGCAGGTGGCTGCTGCAGTGCCAGCTCCGGCAGCTCCGCTTTGCCTTCTCCCCTCCGGCCTTTCCACTCACTGGTTCTCTCCTTCTCCACCCTGGCAGTGCTGCTGCAGCCCCAGGGCTGCCCCTTGCCGCTCTCCCCGGGCTCGGCACAGCCGCTCGCCCGCTGTGGCTCCGGGGCACTGACCTTGGAAGGATGCCTGGTTCCCAGCACCTGCCCCTTCACACCAGGGCTCTCCAGCCGGGCGTGGACGCTGGGCACAGGCGTGCTGCCCTCCCCTTTCTTTGCCTGCCCGTTCTGCCGCTTGTTCTTCCGCTGCCGGCTCCCTGAGGGCAGCGACTCTGGCGGCTCCGGCCCCTTGGGCTGCGGTCCTTCCTTGGCCTCCAGGCTCAGCCCGTTGCCGTCCGCAGCGAAGTCCGCAGCCTTGGACTGCACCCAGATCATGCGGGACAGGCTGGGCACGGCGCTCAGGCGTTTCACCACGCCGTTCTCAGCCGGTGGGGCTGGCGGGGGCTCCCCGGGCCCCTCGCCCCATCGGGGGCCCAGTTCACCCCGCAGCAACGTGTGGCTCTTGGCAGGGCCCAGGCTGAGCGGGGCCAGCGCCAGGTCTATGTCCTGCAGGTCAGAAGACCCGTTGAGGTTGGAGAGCAGGTTCTTCTGCTCCAGGACAGCTGCCTTCTTGGGGAAGTCATTGACATCCAGGTTGAGGTCGTAAACACTGAAACTGGCCCGGATGGAGTCCTTGATGGTGTTCTTGATCTCCTGCAGCCGGCTGCTGAGGAAGCTGTTCACCCGCTCCAGCTCCAGCTCTGGCCACTCCAGCAGCTTCTCCTCAGCCGGCTCCCTGGCCTGGCTGGCGGCAGGGGCACGCTCTGCCCGCTTCTGGGCCTCCGCCTCCAGCTGGGCTTTCTCCTTCTCCTGCAACACAGGTGCCACAAGGATCATTTGGGCTGGGCCACAGAACCACAGGTGCAGGGGACAGAGCTTTGCTCCAGCTTTGCCTGACAGTAAACCCAAGGGCTCAGTCAGCACAGCCCCGCCACATCTTCCACAGCCCCTAACTGTCACACGTCTCCCATGGGCACTGCAACAGCTGGACACTGCACACCTGACACTGCTCTGGGCACCAGGCACCAGCAAGAGCCATCATGGCACCGCCTCTCCCGACCAGAGATGCATGGTATCAGAATGTGGCATGGAGCAGACTGGACAGTGCAGCCCAAAGCACCCAGGAGGGCTGGGCCACCCTCTCCAGGAACAGAGGCAAGTGGAGTCCTACATGGGGCCAGGGACTGCTGCCACCTTGGGCAAGAGTGACACAGAATTCAAGAACCCAAATGGCTGCAAGGGAGAGAAGGAAAAGCCCTGCCAGCAGCAAGCCCTGCCTGGCCCTCCTCCTGCAGCCCCAGCCCCTGCCCAGCCTCACCTTCTTTTTCTGCTTGTGCCGTGCCCGCTTGGCTGCCTTGGCACTGTTCAAGGGCTTGGGCTCTGTGCTGTTGATGTAGTCCAGCAGCTCGTCCACATTGCGATGGTCCACAGCAGGCTCCCCTGAGCTGCTGTTGTGCCCTAGTTTCTGTGGCAGCTCCTCTTTTCTCTTGGTGAGGCGAGAACGCAACTTCTCTCGGATCTCAGCGTAGTTGCGGCTCGTGGGAGCGGCCGGGGGCTGTGGAAGGCAAGTGCTGTTAGCCAGGCACCAGCCAGAATGAGGGGCAGGCAGCCCCACTCCCCCAACAGCCACCTATGACCTTCCAGACACTCCCTTCCCTGCAGTCTC
Organism: Tichodroma muraria; assembly: GCA_013390105.1. NCBI lineage: Eukaryota > Metazoa > Chordata > Aves > Passeriformes > Sittidae > Tichodroma > Tichodroma muraria. The sequence goes on from WAAG01000060.1 coordinate 43,387, forward strand.
AGCAAGACAAGTCAGTACAGCCCTAGTGAGCTCTTCCACTGTGAAGCCACAGGGCTTGGCCGGCTGCTCCGAGCCCTGGGGCTGGGCAGGCGGCTGCGAGTCGGGAGCAAGGGACCAGCAGGCTGATGAAGCAGGGTAGAAAGGAAGTGGGGGATGTACGTGCCTATAGGAAACAGCTGTGGCCAGACCTGCCCACCTCCACACTCTGGCCACAGAGACCGAGTGATGTCTCCCTGCATAGAGCAAGGACAAGGGGGGGCTGCAGACCAGCCCCTCACTCACCGCGTTGTGGCCGAAGAACTCACAGTAGCAGCAATCACAGAACTTCCCGTCTTTCTGGTTGGTGGAGGAGGAGGTGCAGGAACTGCGCTCTGAGCTGCTGTCCTCATCCTCCCCCAGTCCTTCGTCTGTCTCGCAGGGCTGTGGCGGGTGGCAGCTGGTACCGTTTGGGAATTTGTGCCCTTTGCATGAGGGGTCCCTGAGGAGAAGGGTGAGAGGTAAGCAGGTGCCAGGGGATCTCAAAAATTACCCCATGCTATGCATGTAGGAACAACCCTCCTGGGGAAGCGTATGCCCAAGCAGGATTTGCAGGACAAACCCCCTCCCCTTCATTCTCCTCTTCCAGGGAAGATGCCCTAGGAGCCCACAGCAGCAGCAATCTGTTGCTCCCAGCCCCCAGGGCCTCTGGCCAGCAGGAGGCTGGCGCAGCACAGCCCCAGCAAGCCAGGCCCTGGGCTGGGAGCAGGGCAGGGCGCGGTACTCGCTGGGGGTGGCAGGTAGCACAGGTGAGGAACACTGGGACTGTGCAGCTGCCAGACATCCCCACGTGAGGCAGGCCCAGCTCACAAGGGCACAGGCTACTCAGCTCAGAGACAGGGAGGCCAAGGCACAGCCCACAGCATCATTCCTCAAGATCCAGCTCAGGACACGACTGGGTCTCCACAGAGAGAGCTAATTAGCAGAGAGGAACCAATATGCTCTCTTCCAGAGCACGGGCAGCTCAGAGAGGACTGGAGGAACAGGTGAGCAGAACAAGTCCACAGGTTTCATCTTCTCGAGGACTTTTGCTCAATGCCACAGCTGCCTGACAGGTCTCATTGACACAGGTCCTGTTGGCCAGCAGCAGGTTCACCAGAGTGTTCCTTTGGGTCTTTTAGCTGGAGGAGAAGCACAGCCTCTTCTGCACCACAGAACCAAAGGACACCGACAGGAGGAACATGCATTTGGAAAGAAAGAGCTTGACCTTCAGTCTGCAGCAGTGGAACTGGCCCACAATGACAGCAGCTTCCTGCACCACCATGCCAGGGCAGTCAGGCCCTCCACAGGGGAAAGTGCATCCATGAGAAGGGACAGGAGAAAAGGCACCTGGTCCCAAAAGGAGAGGCTGAAAGCGGGCAGGGCTCCTCTACTCACCTGTTCGTGCTGGGCAGCTGGTGGGAGGCAGGAGGAGGGATCAGTGAAGTGCTGCAGTGCCCGTTACAGGGATGAGCACAGCCCGACAGCGGCGGTGGCATCTTCAGCAGTGGCACGTTGGCAGGGGGCAGGTGAGGGCTCTTGCACGGCCCTGGGCTGTGTGATGCTGCACTGGCTGGAGGGGACTCGGATGGCGGCTTGGGGGCTGCCGCCTGCGCGCTGGGAGCAGGGAAGAGCGCGGCCTGCGAGGAGGTGCCCAGTGGGATGTGCGGTGGGGAGCTGAAGGGCCCCGGATGGGGAGGTGCCTGCTTGGAGGGGATCAGCGCCGGTGGCTGGGAGGGGAGGCCAGTGGGACTGTTGGGAGGAGCAGTGAGGTCGGAGTGCTGATGATGCTCTGAGGAGTGGAAGGCCTCACCTGCAGAGAGGCAGGAGCAAAGAGTCAGACACTGGCTGTGCTGCACGGACCAAGGCCGTGCTCAGAGCCACCCACCACCTTTGCACAAGCTGTTTCTCCTCCCAGACATCAGAGTGCTTGGTGAATAATAGAAGAATGATGAAGATGATGAAGAAGATGGCCCAGATAGAAGCCATCCCTGCTCACACAGGGCCTTGGGGTCAGTGTGCCTCCCTCACAGGATCTAGCCCTGCCCCACTGAGAACAGAGCAAGGGGAAAGGCTCTGGAGCAGCAGGCTGGGAGGCTGTGCCTGGTGCTGTCCCTGGGCACGTACCTGGCGGGGTGGCCCTCCGGCACAAGCTTTTGAACTGCTTCGGCAGCGTCTTGCAGAAGTCGAGTGAGGTAGGCAGAGGCGAGCCCGGTGTGGCGTTGCTGGAAGTGGCAGAGGCCGTGTGGCTGTAGGGACAGGCCTTCAGCCCTGATGCCATGGCCGACACCTGGCTGGCACACTCCGGAAACAGAGCAAGGCTGGGATGCTTGTTGCCTGGAAGGAAAGCAGAGCTGGGGCTCAATCCTAGCACCATCTGCTTTTTTCAAAGGGGCCCAATATGCTGCTGGTACTGAGATTCAGAGGCCCAGCCTGCCCACCCTTGCCCACAAGGAAAACACCTACGCCAAGAACTGGGCAGAAAGCTCTGCTCAACCCCACAGCGAGCTTCAACTCACCTAGTGCAGCTGGAGGGGTCCCAAGGGGGCTGCCCTGCGCAGTCCCGTTGGCGTGCTGCGAGTTCCAGAGGCCCGAGAGCTTGTGAGCAGACAAAAACGAGCTGGGGTCCCAGTCCCCTGAGTTCCCGTGGCATGAGGAGGAAGAAGACGAGGAGGAGGAGGAAGAGGAGTGTGAGCCACCCCCACAAGACTGCGACTTGCAGGATGTGTGGGATAACGAGACCTATCAAAGGAAACACAGAATGAAGTGGCTAAGGGGACACCCATGGCCCCAGGGCGTCAGCACCAAGACTCCCTCCACTGCAGCAGGGACTCAGCTCATGTGAACCACTTCTGTCACTGTCTTGAGAGTGACAAACACCCTCTCCATCCAACACCAACACAGCCTGGCTCAGAGAGGCTGGGCCATGCCAAGGGCCACACACCTGTGCGCGTCCCCCTCACACCAGGGCAGGGTTAAATAAAGCCAGGCAGGAGGCAGCTCCTCTACCCGAGCTCCATGCACAGGCAGGCACTTGCCCTGGCAGCCACTGCCTCTCTCTGCGTCATGGAGGGAGCAGCCCTGGGGCCGGGGGATGCGGCACCACGCAGAGCAGAGCAGGGCTGGCAGGAAAGCAGTGGCACTGTCAGCCTTGCCAGCCCAGCAGCTCCAAGCCATGGCAGGCTGCTGGATGAGCCTATACAGCACCACACACTGCCCCAACAGGGCCTGTCCCTGCTGAGCCAGAGGCAGCCCTGGGCAGGGAAGTGAAGGCTGGGATGTCTGGGACACTCAGAGTGAGGATGGGACCCACATACCCAGTCAGTGCCACATTCCCACAGCTACAGCCCCAGCTTTCAAACCCCAGCTCCGGAACCGCGTACCGCCAGGGCCTGCTCCTGCACCGCCCGTCGCTCTTCCTCCTCCACGCTCTTCCGGCAGCTCTGGCAGATCCACAGTGGCATTTCTCCCAGGAGGTTTTGCACGAGTGTTGGCACAAAGTCTGGTGGCAGCCTCTCGCCCGGGGAAACCAGCCCATTGTGGGACGGCCCTCCCCAGTCCTTGCGCTCCCGGTGACAGAGCAGGCAGCACGTCTGCACGGACTGGTTGGCGGTGGGCAGCACCTGAGGAAGGACACACAGACTGTGAGTCACCCAGGTGTGATCCGGCACAGATGTGGGGAAGATGAGGCAGTGAAGGAGACCTTAGGACGCTGACACCAAACCAAAGAAATTCTTGTAGGCTACATGTGGCATTGCACCTTCTCCCACAGGAGCAGAGCAGCCTCAGGCTAACCAGCTGCTACCAAACTGCCATGTGCCAGTCTGGGAGTGTTTGGACTTCTGGGAAGATCACAGCATGCCAAAGAACCAGCCTTGCCACCAAGCAAGGCTGGGAAGCCATCAGCAACTCCCACCATCACCTCTGGTACAGTGAGACTGAGGGGACTTGCACAGAAAAGTAAGACCCACAGAAATCCCACACAGGGATATGAAGGGTGGGTCTGGCAGCCTCAGCTCTCCCTCCTCGCCCATCAAAGATGCCCCCACTTTGTCACCCAAGAGCCCCAAGCCCTCTCTCCCACCTCTTTGTTCTGCAGAGCCAGCGGTGCCAGTGTGCCAGGGTGGGATGCAGCCCCCTGTGCTGCTTCACGCTCTCCCCACACAGGCACAGCCAGGTTGGGACTTCCCTGCAGGAGCTGGGCTGTATCCCTCGGGCTCGTTGGAGCCCTGACAGCCGTGACAAGCCCGGCGTGGCGCGGGCGAGGGGGCCCCCATTGTCTGCCGGCGCAGCGGGGCCCTGCCACAATGAGCCGTGCATTGAACTGCTGCTGCCAAACAGATGGCGTCTGCAGGCTCAAGGTGAAGCAAAGGTCAGAGGCCAAGGAGAGCAGAGTGGGGGCACAGCCCCCCTGCCCACCCACGGTGAGGGGGGAGCAACCAGGCCATCCCGTGTCCCAGCTGACACAGCCACCACGGCAGGTGACGCCACGGCTGGTGACACCACGGCTGTCCCCAATCCACCCAGCACATCCACACCCGGTGCCCACCCCCGCCTCCCTGTCCACAACCCGGAGCAGGTGGCGGCAGCCAGGTGTGTCCAGCAGGGAGAAGCGCGCTGAATGAGGATGCTGAAGCCACCTGCCATCGCCCAGTGGCAGGGCTGTGGCAGGGCTGTGGCAGGGCTGTGGCAGGGCTGGGCCCTCCCGCGGGGCGCTGTGGGAACGCTCCGAGCCCCATCCGCAGGGATGCTCCGAGTCGGGGGTCGGGGCGGGGATGGGGCAGGGCCCAGGGCGGGGTGGGGTGCAAGGGGCAGGGCCCCATCCCCGCCCAGGCTGAGACCCCTCGGAGCCAGCCCCGTGCCCGCCGCAGCGCTACCCCGGTACCTGCGCGCTGCCTCTGCCCGATTCCCCGCCGCTGCCCGCCGCCGCCGCCGCCTCAGGCGCGGCGGGCGGTTCCGGTGGTGGTGGCGGCGCAGGAGGCCCGACGTCAGGACCCGCCACCCTGTCACGGCGAGGCCCGGAGCCACCTGCCGCCGCTGCCGCCGCCGTTGCCGCCTTGTTTCGCCGGCGAGTCATGGCGAGCCCGCCGCAGCCAGGACAACAGCCAATATGGCGGCGCGGCCCGTCCGGCCCCTGCCCGCGGGGAGGAGGGAGGGAGGGAGGGGGGAGCGCTCGGGGACGTGAAGCCGCCGCCGCCATCTTGCGAGAGGGCAGCGCTGCGCCCCCTGGCGGACAGGGGGAGTGTCGGCAGCGCCGCGAGTTCGAATCCGTCCCCGCTCCCCGAGGCTCCCGCGGGTCCTAAAGGCGCCGGTGCCACAGTCGTGACCGGGGATCATCGCGATCGTATCCCCAGGCGGATCATCGGAGTGCAGCTCCTTGGGCTCAAACTGAAAGGCAGCAGGTTTAGATTAGATATTAGGAAAAAAATCTTCCCTGTGAGGGTGGTGACTCCCTGGCGCAGGTAGCCCAGAGAAGCTGTGGCTGCCCCATCCCTGAAGGTGCTCAAGGCCAGGTTGGTTGGGGTTTGGAGCGACCTGGGACAGTGGAAGGTGTCCCTGTGCATGGCAGAGGGATGGAACGAGATGATCTTTAAGGTCACTTCCCAACTATTCTATGATTCTGTGATTCCTGGCCCTGCACAGGACAACCCCAAGAATCTCACCCTGTGCCTCAGAACATTGTCCAAATGCTCCTGAAGCTCTTGCAGCCTTGGGGTCATGACCACTTCCCTGGGGGGCTTGTTCAGTGCCCGACCACCCTCTGGACAAAGAACATTTTCCTAATATCCAACCTAAACTTCCCCTGACACAGCTCCAGCCACTCCCTCGGGTCCTGTTACTACCACAGACACCGGAGATTGGATCTGCCCTTGCCTGCCCCTCCTGAGGAAACTGCAGCCCACAACGAGGTCTCTCAGTCTCTCTTCTCCAGACTGAGCAGACCAAGGGACTTCAGCAGCTTTACATGTGACTTCCCCTCTAGACTCTTTGCAGCTTCCTTTGGACACTCTCTAATAGCTTTATGTCCTCGTTTTATTGTGGTGGCCAGATCTGCGGGGACCTGTGGGACAAGCAGGGCTCCAGTCTCACTGTGTGCACAGGGATCCCCACCCATGGGAACCAGGATACGGCTGAAAACAGAGCTGGAGTCTGTGGAGTACACAGGGAGCCCCAACACCGGGGCCAGTCCCACACCTGCACCCGGCTGGAGCTGCCTGGGCATTGCCATGACTCAGGGACTTTCTGAAGCTGAGAACGTGCCTCCGCCGTGTTTGTTCAACCATCCTCCACGGATTTTTTACCCATGAATCCACCCCATTAGGCTTTCAGCCACCTGAATTATCGGCACCCACATCCTGTGGCCAGCAGTGCCAGGTCTGGAGCAAACACGTCCCTTGGCGCAGGCGGGGCAGTTTGCTGTGCCCAACACCTCGAGTACCCCCTGGGACCTCTTCTTGGCCGCTTGGTTTCTCTTTGTCCCACAGAGGGGCCACTCTACCCCCTTCCCACTGCATTACCCCGCTCCACACCCCATGCCCTGCACAGTAAAGATGCCTGCGGATGCTTCTCCTGGTGTTCCCCATCACTCCGGCAATGCTCGGGGGTCTGTGGGAAGCGCTGGAGTGTTCCCGTCCCAGGAAGGTTGGGCTGCGGGGAGAGACGAACTGGGGGAGTATAGCCGGGGATGCAGTCGGGAGTTTGAGACAGGAACCGAGACCGGGAAGGAAAGCTGGCTGTGAAACCCATCCCACCCCACGGCAGACGCACCCTCACCCTTCCCATCATAGAGAACCGGTCCGTCGAGGAGGGGACGGGTCGTCCCGGTGCCGGGACTGGGCGGACACGGCTCCGATCCGCCCCCCGGGCGGTGCCCGGTGCCGACCCGCCCCGTCGGCGAGCGGCGGGCGCGGGGAGCCGGGCGGCAGCAGAGCTGCGGGACGCGCCATGCTGCCCGCTGCCCTCCGCCGGTGGCTCCGCCGACCCAAGGTAAGACCGGGGGGGTCGCACCGGGGCTGCCCTCCCTGCGCCCGGGACCGGCGGAACCTCCGTACGACCCCCGTCGGGGCGATCCAGGGGCTCCGGCCATCCCGGGCGCAGGGGGTGCGGCGGGGGTCCCTTGTGGTGGAGCGGGAGGAGGAAGCGGGGGGAACTCCGGAGGAGCTTTCCCAGTGTTTACAGCCACGCACGGATCGGTGCCAAAGCTGCCGGGATGCGGCTGAACTTGTTCATCCTGCTCTGCCCCCGGGGAAACTGAGGCACGGGTGGGTGGGGAGGGCGGCGCTCCTCGGGAGGAGCCAGAGCTGCCGTGGGAGGTCCCACGTACCTGCCCGAACAGGTGTTTGTGGATCCGTGGGGTCCGATCCCTCCGCGACTGTGGGAATGGGAGATCTGGGATCCCGCTGAAGCAGCACATGGAGATGCAGGGTGCCCCCACCATCACCCCTCTGCTCTTCCCGCAGCGCTCCGACCCACACCTGCTCTCCCAGTTCTTCTTTGCCGACGAGAGGGTGACGCGGGTAGTGGCCGAGATCAACGCGCTGGATGCCGAGCTAGATCCGCAGCAGTACCTGGTGCTCCTCAACCAGCTCCACCTCAGCCAGGTACGGGGCCACCCCGGGTCCTGGCGTGACTCGGCCCCCCCGGGAAGCCGCGGGTGACACCCCTGCCTTCCCCAGGCTCACCTGCTGGCCGTCCTGGAGCGGATCATGGAGGAGTGCATCCCCACGCAGCGGCACAGCCGTGACTACGTGGTCAAGTTCCCCGAGGAGCTCTTGGTGGACAACTTGGGGAACCACATGCTGTTTGCTGCCGAGGTGAGCCAGGGGGGATGGACACCCCACTGTGAGCTGACCCTGGGGTTAGGTATTGCCCTGGGTCCTGGCTGCTGACAGTCCCTATCCCGGCAGTGTCTCCTGGCTGGGACCTTCCTGGAGATGGAGGAGTCAGATGGGGCACAGCTGCGGCCCCAGGCCAGGAATCTGCTGTGCAGCCTGGAGCTGGTCCGGACAGTGCTGCGGGAACAAAGCCTGAGCCAACCCAACTCCTACCCAGAGCCTGTCCGGGCTGTGCTCATCCAATTTGACCGGCTATTTGCAGAGTTTGAGCTGAGGTAAGGGGCAGGGTTAGGGTGCTGGGGTCATGGTGGGCTGTGCCAAAACTGTGGGGGACTCACAGTCTCCCCATCTCTCCAGCTACGTGTCCTCGCTGGTGGCAGTCAAGTCTCCTGATGAGATCTACAGGCAGCAGGAGATCATCGTGCTCTTCTGTGAGACAGTGGAGAGGTGAGTGAGGGGCACTGTGTGTCAGGTGGGGGCTGCAGGGACTCCAGCCTCAAGGATGGGCAGCATCCTTAGGCTCTGATCCACTGGAAAAGGGTGTCTGTGTGTCCCCAGAGCCCTGCACCTGGGCTACCTGACCCAGGAGATGATTGATGGCTATGAACCACTGCTGATGTTCACCATCCCTCGCCTGGCCATTATCAGGTGGGTGCAGCCCCTGGAGAAGAGGATATGTATGTTCCCTGCCCTGTACCATCCCCTTCTCCCCATGGGGAGTTGGGGTTTCAGCAACCCCCAGCATGAGTTGGGCTCTGTCCCCTCACAGTGGTCTCCTCATCTACCCCGAGGGTCCCCTCAGCCTGGAGCGGAGCCCTGAGGAGATGTCACGGGTCTTCAGCCCCTTCTACAACCTCCTGAAGAAGATCAGGTGTGCAGTGGGGTGTGATGGGTAGAGCTGTGGGGTAGCAGTAGGGCCTGACATGGGGCTGATGCCGACCCCTCACCGCAGGGACCTGTTGCGCGTGCTGTCCACAGAGGAGCTCTGCCTGCTGGAGAGGAGCCTGTGCACGGCCGAACAGGAGGATCCCTGCAGTCCAGATGCCCCCCCAGCTTGGGGGGAAGCTGTGCCCAGTGTGGACCCCCCTGCTCCCTTCAGTCTTCTGGCCACCCAGCCACCCCCCACCTGCACAATGCAACTGGGACCCCCCAGTGCCGTGGTTGGCCTGGGCACCGATTGGCAGCGGGGGTGTGCGGTGGGCAGGGAACAGGGCCAAGATGACAAATCCCTGTCCACTGGGACAGGGATATCTCATACCACCCCTGGCGTAATGGTCACCTCCTCCCTGTGCAGCCCCCAGCCCCTTGGGAGTGGCCCAGGGATGGGGGTCAGTACCACCCCAGGTGCCTGCTGCTCGGAGCTGCGCTCCCGCTACAGCAGCACCAAGGACATGCTGCACACCCTCTTCGTCTGCATCTCGGGTGAGTGACCCCCAAGCCAACCCCCCAGCACCCTGATCCCCCCAGCACCCTGACCCCCCCACCCTCCTGGTGCAGGGGTGGCCGATCAGCTCCAGACCAACTTTGCCAGTGACATGCGTAGCATCTTGAAAACAGTCTTCAAGATCGTGTGCTCGAAGGCGGAGCCCTCAGAGGAGCAGAGTGACAGCAGTGAGTAATCCCCAGGGACATGTGGGACTGCTCCTCTCTGCCCTGCCCATCACCCATCCCTGGTGAGACAAGGCCACAGCCCTAGGCTTAGGAAAAACGTGGCCATAGTGCCTGCCCAGCTCCAGCTTGACTGGACCACAACCCTTGTCCCCGTAGAAGAGAAAGATGGTGACTCCTGTGTGACACATGCTTCTGGCGTGGCTGACTGCCCACTGTGCTCCAACCCTGCAGAGGCTGCCGGACTCCAGAGGGCAGGTAAGGGACTGCCCATGTGCCATGGCTCTGGGGCAGGGTGTGAAGCTGGGGCTGATCCTGGCCCATCCTGCCTTAGGGGGTCTGACTGTGAGGGGAGCCAGGCTGAGGGGCTTTTACCAATGTGTTTTGCCCAGCAGGTGCTCGCCACCTGCCCGAGTGGGTGCCGGACAGCACGTGCAGCCATTGCTCTGCCTGCCACTCGTCCTTCACCCTGCTACGCCGCCGGCACCACTGCCGCAGCTGTGGGAAGGTAGGAAGGGGTTGGGATGGGGCATGTGGGGCTCCCCGAGGGACCCAGCTCTGCTCAGCCCCTCTCTGGCCTCCCGGCAGATCTTCTGTGCCCGCTGCTCACCGAATACCGCAGTGCTGCCCCACTATGGCCAGGCCAAACCCGTACGTGTCTGCACCCACTGCTACACCACACACCTCCCGCCCTCATCCCGCTGTGCCCGGAGCCAGTGAGAGCCCCTCTGCCAGATCTGCATCGTAGGAGGCCGCACAACTGAGTGCCCAGGGCCGCTCCGGGGCTGCTGGGCAGCACCTCGGCCCCGTGACTCTCCTCAGAGCTTGGTGGGCATGGCGGCAGGACGCCCCTCCACATGGTGTTAGGCTTCCCCCCCGATGCACAGGGGCAGGTCCCCACACACGGTGGCAGCTCATACGGAGTGACGGTGGGCGCAGGACCGCCTCTCCTGGTGCACCGCAGCCTGCTCTGCTTTCGGTGAGCTGCCTGCTGCTGCCGTGCACCTGCCCCCCGGCTGGAAATGTGCTTCGTGGTGGTTTTTTTCAGGTGAACTTTGGCTGCTGTTGGGCCCGGGGCAGAGTCTCCCCCCGGGGCCTGGCCTGAGAAGGTGCAAACAGCGCCTCACATGACAGCGGGTGCCCCGGGGCCGCCCGTGCCGTGTCGTGCCGTGCCGTGCCCGGCGCTCCCCTTCCCTCCCTATCGCCTCCACCCGATGGATTTTAATAAAGAGATAAACCCGTCTGTCCGGGCCGTGTGGCGCTGGGCCGCGGCGATTCCCGGGGGGCTGGTGGGCGCGGCCGGTCTGGGGACACCCGTGGACTCGCTGGGGCGGGGGATGAGGGGCTGGGGGCAGCANGGCGTGGCCTGGCGCGGGGGGGGCGTGACCCGCGCCGGCCCCTCCCGCCGATTCAAATTTGAAGCACGCGCTTTCCCGCCTGAATTTGTTTGCCCGCCGAGGTGACGTCAGCGGCGCGGGGTGCCCCGCAGCCAATGAGCGCGCGGCTCGCAGCCCCCCCCTCCCGCCATGGAGCCCGCGGCCACCAGCATCCAGGTGCTGCTCCAGGCGGCCGAGTTCCTGGAGCACCGCCAACACCGGTACCCGCTCGGCCTGGCCGAGGCCGAGCACGGCTACGCCGCGCACTGCCCTGCGCCGCCGCGCCGGGCCGCGGGCAGCGTCAGGTGAGCGGTGGCGAGTGGATGGGTGGACGGTAGCGGTCGGTAGCGGCCGTGCTGATCACCGGGGTCTCTTCCGCAGGTCGGTGCACAACGCGCTGGAGAAGCACAGGTACGGGGGCGTGGGGGGAGAGCGGCGGGGCAGCAGGTGGTAGAGCCCGTGCCTCTCCGTGGCTGACTACCGCGTCGTTCTCCCCCTGCTCGGCCGCAGGAGAGCCCAGCTCCGGTGCTGCCTGGAGCGGCTGAAGCAGCAGGTGCCGGTGGGTGCGGGACCGTCCCGTTCCACCACGCTGAGCCTCCTGCACCGTGCCCGGCTTCACATCCAGGTGAGGGGGGTGGCGGCCCCGCATCGCTCGGGAAATCCAGTGCGGCAACAGGGCTGCCCAGCTCGGCCCCCGCTCATGGCTCACGGGGTCCCCGCAGAGGCTAGAGGAGCAGGAACTGAGGGCACGAAGGGCCAAGGACCAGCTGCGGGACCGGCAGCGGAGCCTGCAGCAGCGGCTGGAATTGCTGCTCTTGCCCACTGATGGGGAACGGGCACGGGCCGACAGCCTGGACTCGTCCCAGCTCTCAGAGCCCTCCGAGGAAGGTAAGAAAGGGGGAAGAAAGAACAAGGGTGGGCAGGGAGGGAAAGAAGCCAACGGCCTGATCCGGCCTTCCCCCCGTGCCAGAGGATGCCGAGGTAGAGGTGGATGGTGTGGTGTTCAGCGGGGACCTGCTGCCCAGCTTTGGCACCGGGAGGGACCACAGCTACTCCAGCCCCCACAGCCCCGCATCCTGACGGTGCTCATTGTCTTCCCTGCACTGCCTGCCTGGCTCCTTCGTGCTGGAAACTCGGCCTCGGCCAGCCTCATCACAGCTGCCAGGGGCCGCAGGTGGGGGCAAGAGTCTGGCTTTACCCCCCCACAGCCGGGTGGCACTAGCTGTGGCACTGGGTGGATGGGGCTGGCACTGCACTGTGGCATCCGCTGTGCACTAAAAGGCACTGAAAGAGGTGCTGGAAGAAGGCCCAGCTGTCACCGAGGACACCCTCCTGCTTCCTCCTGTGCAGCCCTGGGCAGCCTGTGGGCTGCCTGGCGTGGGTTTGGGGCAGTGCCGCCCACTGCAGACACGACTACAGGAAGGCTCTCCTGCCCCTGGAGTGCCAGGAAGGGGAAATGAGTGCATTAAGCAACCTGCCTTCAATGCTCCTGCAGCCACCCCGCTCTCTTGTATAGACCCGACACTTTATATAAAGGCACTTGGTAAAACCCTGGCCTGTGTCTTTCCTACAGAGGGCTGGACCCCCAGAGCAGAAAGCAGCGCTGGGCTCTGCTCTAGCCAGGCCAGCCTCAGCCAAATCAGAGGTGGGAGTAGATTCTTTAATGATAATTACATCTCAGAAAGGGTCAAACAGCAGCTGATTGTCAGACTTATACAGTTACTTTAAAAATATAAAATCTAAGGAGTTTCCTATCTGTCCTGGTGCAGCTGGCCCCTCACACGTACTGCTTCTTCTTGGTGGCTGCCTTGCTCGCCAGGTCCTTGGCTTTCTCCGTAGCAGCCAGAGCTGTTTCCTTGGCTTTCTCAGTTGCTTCCTTGGCTGTCTCCACCAGTGTTTTGGATGGAGCTTCTCCTACAATATGGAAGCTATTAACCCCACAGGAGTGCCGGCTAGACCGGCCCTGCCACCGAGGCACTTCCCCACACAGGGAGTAAGAGGAGCCTGGTGTTCCTGACCCTGGCACGTCAGGGCACGCCACAAAGGGGAACCACAGGCACGTGACTGTTGCCATGTTCCATCCCCTCCTGCCTGCACTCCACCCTCGCCTGGCCCTGCAATCACTGCTTGCCTGCTCCACTCAGGAAGAGCAGGCTGTGCCAAGACACAGGGCAAAGGCAAGGGATGAGGATTTCACAGTCAGATTAGTTCAAGCCACAACCTGCCCGTGGACTGGAGTGTTCCCAGTGTGACCTCTAACTCCAAGAGACCCGTCCCGGTCAGCCCCAGCCTGCCCTTGGTGCCCACCTTGCATTCTTGCTAGCACGTATTCAAATCCCTTAGTGCTCTTGGTCACGTTGCTTTTGAACCTGGCCAGACCAAACTCCTGCAAGAGAAAAGTCAGTGAAGGTGTGAGCCCTGTCACACACAGCCCCTGGGACTTTGTCCCAGTGACTTTCACAGTGATGGTTCTGGGTGCCTCAAGAGCTCATGAGGATGGGGGGGAACAGAGGGAAAAGGTGTAAAAACCAGTGCAAGGGAATGGTAGAGCACGGACGAGCAGCAGCTTTACTGCTTGAGCTCACCTGGATGGCCCGCGAGACGCCAAATAGGCTGGAAGATACCCAGGCTTCCCGCTTGACCTCGGTCCAGTTGCTATTCTCGGGGTTCACCCGGTACTCGCAGCGCTCCTCCACCACCTGCACGAGGCACAGCCCTGCCGTGGGCACCGCTGGGTCCCCTCCACCCCCACACACCCTCCCAGCGGCAGCACCTACCATGAGACGAGCGTGGTTGATGTTCCAGGTGAATGTGGTCATGGTTCGGTTCTTGGGGTCCACGATAGAGTCCTCCAGGATGTAGACGGAGTGGGCGACATTGGCTGGGAAGAAGCGCTCTGCCCAGCGCGGCATCCGGTTGGTCTTGGTCAGGAGCCGCCGAGAGAGCAGCTTGTGGTCCGGCGTCACCTCCCGGTGCACGATGTCTTCGGTCAGGACATGTTTGCTAAAACGGGAAAGAAAACATCAAACCCTGCTCCTTCCCAGCTATCCCCCGGGAATCGTCAGGAACTGAAGGATTAAGGCAGGGAGGAAGCCACTGCCCGCTGGGCACTGGTGCTGCGGGACACCCATCCCCGACGGCTGGAGCCCGCGGGACCCCCCGGGAAAGGACTGGGTTGAGGACAGGGGTGGAACCAATCCCGGGTGGGAGCGGGGTGGCGGAAAGNGGAGGGGGTGGGCAAGAGCAGCCTCGTGGAGCGCTGCGCTCACGGCCGCTTCCGCGCCGGGCCCTACCAGAACGTGAGTGACACACCGGCGGCTCGCGGCCCCGCGCCGCTGCCGCGCGTTCCCGGGATGGGCCCCCCCGTGTCTCCCTCGCCTCCCCGGGATGAGCCCCTCGCGTGTCACTCCCGCCTCCCCGGGATGAGCCCCTCGCGTGTCACCCCCGCATCCTGCCCGTGGTCACCCCGTTTCCGCGCCGTGTCCCCGGGATACTGCCACCCATGTCTCTGGGACGGCGTCCGTTCGTGTTGTCCCCCTCCATGTCCGGGCTGGGACCCACCACATCCCTCTCGCGCCCGCCAGTCGATCCCCGCGTTTCCTCACCCTCCGGCCGCACGCCCCGGGGTGAATTCCCCTGTGTCCCTGCGCCGGTTTCCACCGTGTTCCCAGGCCAGATGCCCCCGCATCACCAGGCCGGTTCTCACCATTCCTCTTGCCTCGCTCCCAGACGATCGGAGCCGCTTTTGTGGCCAAGGTGATGTCCGTGGGGGACCAGACAGTGACTCTGGGCATCTGGGTAAGTGCAGGGGCGAGGGCTGTGCCAGCACCCCGCTGTCATCCCTGGCCACCCCCTGGCGTAGGGACCCCTGAGACACTCCGATCCCTGTCACCTGCCGAGCGCTTCCCTGTTGCCTTCAGGACACGGCGGGCTCGGAGCGCTATGAGGCCATGAGCCGCATCTACTACCGGGGAGCCCGGGCTGCCGTCGTCTGCTACGGTAAGAGCACGGAGAATGGGAAGGGGAAGGAGCCGACGGCTGCAGAGGGCCCGGGCCAGGGTGGTGGTGGCACCAGTGGGTCGGGCAGTAAGGAACAGTGTCGTCAGACCCTGATTCCTCTCTCCAGATCTCACCGACAGTGGCAGTTTCCAACGAGCCAAGTTCTGGGTGAACGAGCTGCAGAACTGTGAGGAGGTACGAGGGGCCGGGGGGCTGTGAAACCTCGCCACAGGACAAGGGGCGCTGGTGGTGGGGACGTGGGCACAGCCCTCCCAACCCTTTTCCTGCCGCAGGGCTGCCGAATCTACCTGTGCGGCACCAAGAGCGACCTGCTGGAGGAGGACAGGAGGAAGCGGGGGGTTGACTTCCACGACGTGCAGGACTACGCTGACGGTACGGCCGGTGCTGGCCCTTCCCGGGCTCATGAGCATTGAGCGGGTGGGGAGTGTGGCAGGACTGAGCTGCTGCATCCACATGAGGAGTTCTGTCATTGCTGTGGGCCCACAGTAGATCCAACGGCACCAGGGCTCTCTGTGTGGTGAGGCACCGGCTCTGCCAGGGACCTCCCTGGGCACAGCATGTCCTGACACGGGCAGGCACATGGCCAGCTGGGCCAAGGGGCCGGGAGCCCTGCCATGGGTCCCTGCCAGTCTGCTGTCAGCAGCTGTGCCCAAGGGGTGACTGGGGGCAGACAAGCCCATGGAGCCATATCTGCTGCACCTGTAGCAAGTGCCAACCTGGGCCCTCATTTCAGAGATCAAAGCAGACCTCTTTGAGACCTCCAGTAAAACGGGACAGAGTGTGGGTGAGTAGCTCCTCGCTGGGGCCGTGTCCTGGCTGAGCAGGGCTGGGGGCTCTGCCTGGCAGAGGGGCACCCACACCTGCCATGCCTCCTCTCCCCCAAGATGAGCTGTTCCAAAAGGTGGCTGAGGACTATGTCAACTTCTCTGCCTTCCAGGTGATGACAGGTGAGTAGGCAGGCCCTGTCCCTCCCCAGGCACCCTTTCCTGTGCCTCTAGGGAGGGCACAGAGCATGAGCTCTGGGGGTCTGGCAGGGCTTACTTTGGGGCTGCTGTGGCTCCATGCCAGGGATTGTCTCATGAAGTTTGAGTTCCATCACAGCATCCTCAGCCTGCTCAGGCCAGGCTCAGCACATCAACCCAGCTGGGTCATGGTGGCCTTCGGCAGCTGGGATCCAGGAGCCTTGCTGGGCTGCAAGAGTGGCTCAGCTCTGCACCAGCCCTGCCCAGGCACGCTCAGCCTGGCTGTGCCTCCCGCCCTGGGCTGGGCCGTGCCATGGCTGTGAGCTGTGCCATGACCCTGAACCTCGCCACTTCTCCACGGGGCACCAAACCCTCCCCAGGGAACCTGCCAGGGCCCACACCTGGGACCAGCAGCTTTGGTGGCATGGACGTGCCAGCAGCCTGCCGCTCCCGTTTTCTTCCAGAGGACAAGGGTGTCAATCTGGGCCAGAGGAACAGTCCCTACTTCTACAATTGCTGCCACCACTGAGCCCCTGTGCCAAAAGGGAATTGCTGCTGCTGGAGGGGCAGCTGGCGCGTGCCGGACTCCTCCGGTTTTTTACCTGCTGTTTTAGCTGTTCGGGCCTGTCCGCAGCACAGCCTACGGACTGCTCTCCTGGCACACAGCGGCACAGGGCTGCCGTGCAGTGCTGGGAATCATGGACTGTCACCCTGGGGACCCCCTCCCTGCCATCTGTGGTGTTTGTGGGAGCTGTGGTGGCCCAGCAGTGGCCAGTAACTTATTCTCTCAGAGATGCTCGATTCTTTGCAGATTTATTTAAGCGTCTTCTCTCGAGGTGTACAATGTAAATAAAACGCGTTGTGGTCTGAGCCGTACCCCTGCGTGTGAGGCTGTCAGGGCTCTCCCTTCCCTGCCTCCCCCCACTCAGCAAGACAAACCACAAGAGGACATCGAGAGTAAAGTTAAACTTTACTTTACAGTAATTTTTCTTCTATATACAAAGAATTACAGTACATGTTCTGGGAGCACCTGGGCAGGGCAACCCTCTTTTCATTATAAGTTTCACATACACAGCCAACAGTCTAAGGGGAGCAAAATGAAAGTAATCAATGGTCCAAGACTCTCCCCTCTCCCTCTTCTAAAAATAATATACATGCTGGAAATATGTAGTTTTCTCTCACCTGCTCTGGCATTCCTTCTTACAACTGATGACTCCTGGCCAGGGCTGAGCACCCTCTTGTCCCCCCTGCAGTGCTCCGGCTCTGGCCTCTGCCTTGGCTGGCATCCTTGATTCCTGATGTGTTTTCCCTCTGCCTGAGCCTGCAGAACAGGACCCTGTGGAGGACCCCCATTCTGCCGCCACCCTGCGGGCAGCAGACCTCAGAGGGGAAGGAAGGCAGCGTGGGGCTGCTCATACCAAGGTTCCTTCCACAAACAAACCTCTCACTCACGGCTCCAGCACAACTCATGCTGCTGCCACGAGTGGCCCCCCATGTCCCAGGCAGTGGGCAGCCACGACCCCAGGTAAGAGCACAGAGTGCTGGAGGGTGGCAGGGGACATTAAAAGTGAGGCACGGTGCCTGACCCAGTCAGTGTCTCAGGGGTGGGCAGGCTGGTGGGGCAATGAGCTCGGCACCACGGACATGCAGGGCTGGGAGAGCCACTGCTGAAAGGCTTCCATGGCCCCTCGCAGGGAGAGCCACTCCCTGCCTGTTCCTGCTGCTGCCAGGCACACATCTCCCACCCACGCTGGCCGGGGCCACCCTCAACTCCAGCCACACTCTACCTTGAGCCTCCCGGTGCTTGCTGCTTTTCCTTTTAACAAGTTCCCAGTGTCTAAAAAGATACACAAAACCCAGTTCCTTGAAGTCAACAACTCAGAAACATCAGAAAAAGAAACAAAAACTGAAACCAGCTCAGTACCAAACAGACACGAAGAACATGCAGTAGCGGATGCCTGCTTGCTTCACGTGGCTCCATGGGCTCCCCACGGGGCTCAGTGGCACACTGGTTTGGGTCTCAAAACCACCATAAACTGAAGGAACCGAGTCACTCCTTGTCCTCTTTCAGTCACGGGTGCTGAAGCCCCGCCCCAGCTCCAGGGGATGGGATCAGCTGGCCAAGAAGCCCCAGCCCATGGGCCAGGAGCCGTGAGTCCAGCCCTACTGTGCTAAGCTGCCAACGGTTTACAATAGCACCACAACAGCCCAAGGGCTTTGCCAAGGGCAAACTTGATTAAAACTTTACCTTGAAATAGGCCATAGCAACACCCATTTCTCAGATTTCCCTAGGAGGTAGATTCAGTGCTGTAGGGACTGTCCATCACGGGCTGCTCCTCCAGCCCGAGCTCACACAATCTGTCCTGTCCCCCCCTCCCAGCACGAAATTTTGCTTACATCACTTTTGTAGGACCCAGAGCAGGAATCTTGCATTCTCCCATCTCCAGCTAAGCAAGGGCACTGCCACCCCACAGGTGAGACTCCTGCTGAAGCCAGGCATGTGGCAGAGCAGTCCCCAAGCTCCAGTGTCCCGTGCCCCAGGCCCTGGGAGCCCCAAGCACCCATCAGCCCAGCTGTGCTGCTGCAAGAGGAGCAGCCTGGGCTGCAAATGCTGCCACCAGCGTTATCACTATCACAGGAGGGTGGGTAATTAGCGAGGGCAAAGCCTGGGAGATCAAACACAGCATCCCCCCATACTTTCAGAGTAGCTGCACAATTTGCCACTTTGCTTTAACACTCACTGGCTAGCAAAGGCCAAAAGCCTCATCAGTAATTTAGGGCAAAGCACATTACAAGCAGGTTACAATTATGGTTATTCCAAACATCAAGCAAAATCAGAAGGCTGAAATTAAAAATAAACAGAAGGTGTTGAAGATCTGAGGTTTCTCAAACTCCCCCTGCCCTGTAACAACACCGGCTGTGGTGTCCAGATAGGGCACACCCACAGCATGCTCAGGGCTAACACACCACCAAGAGCATCAAGGTTAGGGCTGCTCTTTCTCTTTTTTCTTTTTCCTGTGAAACTAAGCTGAAGCTTTTCTAGCAAATGCACTGTCTCACCTTAGTTCTTTAATGTCCTTTACATTCAACCATCCCTCTTATCTCCCAAATTTTAACACCAGCCACACCTTCAGAGCCTCTGCCTGCAGGGGTTTAATCCTGAATTAACTCGTGCTCCCACGGTACCACCCAGATGCTTTGTGTATTGAAGTGACTCTGGTTCCTGTGGAGCTTTCTTTGTTAAATAGGAAAAGTTTAACTGGAGAACAGCAATAAAGCAAGCTACCGTGAGCTAATTTGCATCTGGAGACGTGCAGTAGGTGAGGTGATTATTCCTTACAGTGATAACTCTCCTTCCAGATTCACCAGAGCCCTGGCTGACAGTGGGCACTTGGGAAGATGGGACAAGCCACAGAGAACAGTAGCTTGTGCCTGCTTCCCTCCTGCCCACGCATCCCACAGGCCCTGTGGTGGCTCCTCCTCTGCAACCCTCATCCCGATAGGGTACAAGGTACAAGGCCCTGATCACCCTGTTATCCCTCATCAGAGCTCCTCTGTCACCAAAGGGCACTTGTGACTCTCCTGCCCACAGTGGAAATCCAACACCGAAGTGGGTTCTGCGGTGGGGTGGAGGCCACGGCCGCTGACCCCAGCCCACTGCTCTGAGCGGGGGCAGCAGTTACTCTGGCAGCAGAAATGTTGACCAGCAAAGTGTTCATATAGGAGCAGAGCCTGCATCCCCTTCAGAAATGGCAAGAGGAAGCCATTCCTACCAGGAATGAGTCTGGAAAATTCCTGTGAGCCATCATGGGACACCAGGGAAGGGACAGAGATAATTACACCCTTGATTCTGTTTCTACAGCGCTCCACACCAGTGATTCAACACACCAGTCACCTCTCACCCACCTTGGGTGCAATTAGGGCTGACCCAGGACTAAGTGCCCAGGTGACTGGATCCTTCCAACACAGCAAGAGAGCATCACAGCCTTGGCATGGAGCTGTTGCACAGGTCTCAGCCCAGCACGAGGCTGCAGCAGTGTCTCTCCCACAGTCTGCCAGGGGTATGGGTTACTTTGTCTCTACCCTCTACTTTTAAAATCCCCCATGATTCAAACTGGCGGAATTCTGAAGGCAGCAACAAATGGCAGCAAACCAAACTGCTTCAACACAGACATGTCCCTCTCCTCCTCCAAGGCAATGGTGCCAGCTGCCACCAGTGAGTCACCTTGAGTACAGAAGATGCCCACACTTCCTCCACAAGGATTTTGCTGCTTGAAGCTGTTCCCCAGCTCATGCTCCCTGATGAGCACAGGCTGGACAGGGCAGGGCTGCTGGGACCTCTTTCTACAGCTGGTCAGGCCTTCTCTATGTGATTCAGAACAGCCCAAAGACTCCCAAAAGGACCACCACTCCCTCTGAAAAGCCCCCCTGATCTGACAGAGCATCGCCCAGGGCTCCAGTGAGGGTGAAGAGGGAAGAGCAGCTTCCTGGCTTCCTCCTTCAGTGATGTTCCTCAACACCAGTTTTGCCAAGCAGCCTCCTAGCTATGCTCAACTCAACTTTCCAACAGCAGCTGCCAGGTAGCAAGCCAAGGATCCTTGTGGAAACGGGAGACAAGAAGAGAGACAGGGTACAGTAGCTGCAACAAAGTAGGCTGTGGGAAATGCCATGCAAGGGTTTAAACCACGTTCACTGTTCCAAACAAGCTTTTGGGTAAGCACCTGCTGGCATGAAAGGCGGCTGCTGCCGTGAGCCTCACCCTGCTACGTGAGCCCGCGATTTATAGAAGTGAATTTTTTCAAACCTGTTCTTGTGAGAATTCACTGAGAACTTCTCCATTTTACAGATTTAAAAAAGCCTGCACCAAAAATATTCACAGTTTATTTTTTCATGAAACAAGTAACTAGTTAACACGTGACAATGCGAAGCGGAGGTGGACAGAGCAGTGCAGAGACCTCTCTGGTAACAGCGGGAGCTAGCCGGGCGCTGGCACTGAGGAAACCCTACTTACACAATCTACATGACTAAGTCCAGCTCATGGGAAGGCTTATAAATGTAAATTCAAGATTTATTTTCCTTCTCACACATGATAAATACTTAATATACTGAACGTCGTAGGTTTTTTTTTAAATTTTTGTCTAAAAACCTTAATGAATGCCCTTAAGGTAATCTTCTCTCTCAATGGATCTGAGTTATCCTGATTCCCTTTGTGGAGGAGTCACGGAGAAATGCAAGCTGCTTGCATTTCCCTAGTTTCAGCAGCAAGCAGGAACTGACCTGCCAGTCTTCCCAGAAAAAAAAAACAACATTAAAACAAGTAAGTTTCCATAAGCCATAAAGCTTTTCCAAGCCGTGAGCTATTCTACAAAGGATCTGAAATGATTCGGACTAGAGAAGAGATGCACCATAGCACTGGTAACGTCCCCTTGTGCCCAGCACACCCGGCCTTTACAGCAGGATGTTGTCTCGGGGTGCACACAACAGGAAAGGAGAATGGATCAGGATTTGTCTTGGTACAGGTGTCTGCCTCCCTTCATAGAAAACTGCAAAGCTCATGACCATCTGCTCTGGGAGCAGTGGGCACTTGCAAGCCAGGTGGGAACAAGGACCTGCTCCCATGTCGGAAGAAGGTCAGCATGAGGCTGAACTCTCCCTTCCTGGGGAGGGGCCTGTGGATCTGCCTGGAAGGAGAAGAAGGATACACACACTGGAGCTGCGCAAGGGTCTGGCGGCGGCACGGAGATCCAAGGCTGCGGCCCCGGATTGGTGGAGCTCAGGTAATTACAGAGGTAATGTGTTGTGAGAGTGGGAAAAAGCTGGTCAGCAGCGTTTCCTTGGCAGGACACCAACCCTATGCAGGCCAGGAAGTGCCACCGAAGGAGGTCTGTTCTCCTGCCTGCGAGGGTGCCGGTGGTCACAAGATGCTGCAGGTCCCTGGGACTCTACTGCCTGCCCCACGAGTACCACAGCCAAGCCAACGTCTGCCTCAACGCTTGAGAACGGCTTTCAGCAGGCCTAGTCTGGACACCAGCCCGATGACCACCAGGTACTAAACGCTGCCTTCGCTGTAAAAGGGAGAAGAGGAAAAAAGAAAGCCAGCCAGCTGCTGGAGCCCACCGTGTTCCAGTGTGAGAACTACAATTCAGTTGGATGGACGCACACGCGCAAACACACATGCACACCAACACAGTCCAGTTAATTCAAGTCTCCTTTGGTTGTAGAAGAGTTAAGCCAAAAGCTACACAAGGGGAAGGTGTTGAGATGGGTCCTGATCCAGCTACGGCAGCCTTGCCTCTGCGCCGTGCAGCGAGTGGGACACGCTTGGCTTGCTGCTGGCAACACCAGGTGTGATGGGAACACGTTCTGAACATGTCTGAGGTAAAGGGAGAAAGGACTGCTCAGTTCGCTGGCTCACGCTGACAACAGAGGTCTAGAAGAGACTGGATGGAAATTTGAAAGGGACCACTGTCCCCCTGGCAGGGCAGTGCTCAGCACCTCCAGGAACCCACTCTGCTCTGCTCCACTATTGCTGCTCTATGGGTTACTATGTTGTCAAGTGCAGGAAAACACTCCACGTGTCCTGTGCTAAAGGATTAAGACACAAGAATGAAAAAACTGCCAGATGACTTCCTCCAAGATTTCTCTTTTCCCTGGCCTCCTCCAGATTTCCTGCTTCTCGGGCCTGACCAGTCACAGCTCTGTAAAAAAGGAGCCTGAATGGATACTACCTATTGCTGGAGAAAACGGCACTGAGCAAGTGCAGGAGCTCCTCTCCCATCTCACTGGAGACAATCCCTGTCCTTGAGTAAACCACACACACAGCATGTCCCAGTGAACACACGGACAAACCTCGTAAAGCAACACCCTGCAGGGACAGACCTGGGCAGGTGACATAAAATCCCTTCCCTGCTTCTGGAGTCTGGCAAGGACACACTTCCAACTGCTCACCACGTGATCCCTGAAACATCTCCAGTGCCAGGGCAGCCTGACTGATCCACTTCCTTTAAATGCAGTAACAAGAGCAAGGCGCCTGGCTGTGCCTGGGAACCCACCTACGAATCAAACCTGGAGCTTGAACACGCTGAATCAGTAATGTGACCATTCCAATGGAATTGGAGATTTTTACCCAGAGTGGTCTCTTTATTTCAGCTTTACCATTTGTAAAAGGAAGAGGAAAAGGTCACGGATGCTCTCTCCCTTTGGCTGGGCCAGACTCAGATTCAAGAGAATGTCCTTGCTCATGTCACAAGAGAATATGGATGGGATGTGCATGGGTTAGGGGCTGGGCTCAGGGAAGTGAATAAAAAAAACAAAACAAAGATTCCCCCTCCCTAAACATTAAACGACTGAAACCTGCCTCCCATATTCACCAACCTCACTTTGGCTCTGAGTCAGCCAACTCACGACAGACAGAATCCTGGTTACGGGCTAGCGCTGTGTTTTGTTCAGGCAAAGGGTCCTGCCCCCGAGGAGTCTGTGCTTTTCCACTCAGCCAAGCAATCTGATCAATTGTCTGAATGTTCGTGACAAGCCACTGCATCTGCTCCGGGGGCACCGGTGCTTCCCTGGCTGGCCGAGGGGTCTGCTCGAACGCACACAATCTCTCTGATGTCCACGGGGTCTGCTCCGAGGGGGCTGAGGCCACTTCCCAGCTGGGCTGAAGGGTTGGCTCTGGT
Source organism: Tichodroma muraria (assembly GCA_013390105.1). Lineage (NCBI taxonomy): Eukaryota > Metazoa > Chordata > Aves > Passeriformes > Sittidae > Tichodroma > Tichodroma muraria. The sequence continues at coordinate 66,879 of WAAG01000060.1, forward strand.
AGTTTCTCTGCTGTCCGGGAAGGCTGCTCCGCAGGTGCCAGGGCTTTCGCGGTGGACCAGTGGCTCTGCTCGTGCGTCTGTAGTTTCTCCGTAGGCCAAGGTACTTGTCCAACGTGTGTCACCACCTTCCCAGCAGACCAAGAGATTTGCTCCCCAGCTAACATGGTCCTCTCTTTCTGCTGGGGATTCAGCTCCACGGCTGGGCCTCCTCTTTCCTTCAGCTGAGCGTTCTGGTCGACAGGACGCAGCGCCTTCTCCGACAGCAACAGCCTCGGAGCTGATGCAGCTAGAGGCTTGTCCAAGGCTTGAGGCCGAGGAGCCACAGCAGCAGCCAGCTTATCTGATGCCTGAGGCCACGGGGCTGTAAGAGCGAGAGGCCTCTCCAAGAGCTGAGGCCGAGACACCCCAGAGCTGAGAGCCTTTTCCAAAGCAAGAACCCGCAGGGCCCCGGAGTCAGCAGCCTTCTCTGGAGGAAGAGGTCGCAGCACCCCGGGGGAGAGAGACTTCTGTGTGAGCGGGATCCGAAGGGCCCCTGAGCTGAGACCCTTCTCTGTGGGCAGGACGTGTGGTGACCGGGAGCCAGGGCCCTTCTCTGGAGACAGGGGCCACGGCAACCCTAAGCTGGGAGCCTTCTCTGTGGGCAGGATCTGAGGCATACCTGAACCAGCAGCCTTCTCTGGAGGTGGGGGACGGGGTGACCCAGACCTGGGAGACTTCTCTGTGTCTGGGACCCGCACTGCCCTGGAGAAGGAAGCCTTTTCTAGAGGCAGGGATTGTGGTACTGCTGATCCAGGAGCCTTCTCTGAGGGCAGGATCCGTGAGACTGGGGAGTCTGGGACTTTTTCAATGGGAACAGACCACAGCACCTCAGGATCGGAAGCCATCTCCAATGCTGGGACCGGCGGCATCACAGAGCTGGAAGCCTCTTCCACAGCCTGGGGCTGCGGACTCTGGGCAGAGGAGTTGTCCAGTGGCTGGAGCTGATCGGCCCCCGGAGGCTCTTCCTCCGGCTGGGACTGCAGCATCCCCACCGTGGCGAGGAGTCTGTCAGACAGTGGAGGATGCAGGCATTTCACGGGGAACTCGTCCAGCAGCTCGGGCTGCTGGGCCCTGCTGTCAATGAGGGACTTGTCCGATAACTCCAAAACCTCAGGGGCATCAGGAGTCTCATCTGACAGCTGAAGCTGCAGGTCACCGGCAGTAACAAGTGACTCATCCAATGGGGACTGCGGTGATCCCGGAGGAGATTTGCTTGGCAGCTGAGGCTGCGAGGCATCACTGGAGGACTCGTCCAGTGGCCAGAGCACCGCGTTGCTGGGAGGCTTGTCCGGCTGCTGAGGCCGCAGCGCTACAATGATGGGCTGCTTCTCTGACTGCAGCCTTAGGGACAGGGCAGCCTGAGGCTTGTCTGATGGCTGCAGGCGAAGTGACAGGGTGGTGGGAGGTTTGTCCGAAGGCTGAAGCCGGAGCGAGAGGGTGGTGGAGGGTTTGTTGGATGGCTTCAGCCTCAGTGACAAGGTGGCGGGGGGTTTATTTGACGGTGGCAGTCTCAGAGCCAGGGTGGCAGGTGGTTTGTCTGGTGAAGGTAGCCTGAGGGCCAGGGTGGTGGGGGGCTTGTTTGATGGCTGCAACCTCAGGGCAAGGGTGGTGGGGGGCTTGTCTGAAGAAGGCAGCCTCAGCGCTAGGGTAGCAGGGGGCTTTTCTGGTGACTGCAGTCTGAGGGCCACAGACTGAGGTAGGCTGTCCAGCGGCTGAACACTCAGGTCTGTGTCTGCCTCTGTGTCTGCAGGCAGCTGCTCTGGTGGCTGGGTGTCCTCGCCGTTAGTCAGGCCCTCTATGGGAGGCGCATACTCACGAATTTCTCCTGGCTCTAGAGGGTGAGGCCCACAGGGATCATGCTCTGTACAGCATAACCGTCCATCCAGCTTGGAGATGAAGAGCATTCCTTCCCGGTGCTGCTTGCAGAAGGACCTGGGGCACATCTCACAGAACGAAGCTGCTTCCTTACCACACACATCACACTGATGCCACGGGCACTCCCACTTTCCTGCAGCACAGACACGGGAGAAAAAACACACCTTAGGAGTAGGACAAGGGCAAGAGACAAAGGTCTGCTGCAAAGGGAATTCAGGGGAAGGTGAGAACACTCCTGTAATACCCACATACAGCTCTACATATCCTCTTCAGTTTCTGCCTTAGCTTGACAGGCAGTTAACATGAATCTGCGCTCTCAGAAGCAGCAAGGGCAATGATAATCATGACAAACACAAGCCACATCAGCTCAGACCAAAAGCCCATCTGGCTCCTGCACATCACTAACCAACAGAGATGCCTAGAGAGGAACAGACACCACCAGTTTGCACACGTCTGTAGCTCTGATTTTCATAGAAAACAGTACTTATCTGTGCACAACACCCAAAGGACTTTCTAAGCAAACACGTCAGATTCATCTTTTAATTCTGGGTCAAGAACCTCCCTTCCTGTTTTTTAGAAAGAAGAAGTGAGAGAGCGGTAATCACAAGGGCTAAGTTTCTATTGTCTCTGAACCCAAAGGCACATCCTTAACCTCGTGGCCATGAATGGCCACGATAAAACAAAGCTGCTCCCCCAGCAGCTCCATCTTCACAGCAAACCTACTGGCCATCAGTACCAATACCACCAGCAGGCAAAACACAACATTACACTTCAGAGACTGCTGCTTTTCTCACTTGTAGATGACCTCATTGGCTCAGCCTCCTGCTCCCTCAGCCAAGGCTGGCTCAGTGGCTGGCTCTACCAAACGCTTCATGGACACAAGCTGAGCTCCTGACCTCTCACCACAGGATGAGCAAGGATGTTTCTCCAAATACACCTCCTGCCTCTGTGCTCTCCCAGCACCCCACATCTGTCCTGTTCTCTGCCTTGCTGTGGGGACCAGCTCCTCACAGAGCAGCCCTGGCACAGAGCTCTGAGCCAGAGGGCAACCACGGATGCTAGCCAGGCCAGAGCACTTCCCAGCCTGCCCAAACCAAACCCACGGACCTGTGGCTGTGGCCACCAGCTCCTTTCCAGGGAGGCTGGTTCCTGCAGCACTGCAAGGAGCAGCTGTGGGCATTGCTCCCTGGACTTGTGCAACAGCAGCTCTCCACTCCCCTCTCTCATGCTGCTTTTCCCCTGGGGTTGAAGGCAACATGTAGTAAGTTTTTCCCCTCCTTTGAAGCCAGTCCAAGGCTTCTGTTCCAGTCTCAAAATATGCACACTGCTCTTCTGTGTCTTTTCCAATTTTTCAGCATTTTTTTCCAAGTGAGGATGTTTAACACTTCCCATGGTCTCCCCTGTTCCTGGCTCACAGTGCTGCAGCAGAGGCTGTCACTGCTCCCCCTGCACCAGCAGCATCCCAGAGAGCCACACAACACTGGGCCACTGCAAAGACCCTGGGACCATCCTTGCAGAGGTCATTTGTACAGACAGAAAATAAAAAAAGTCAAAGCCTGCTAGTTTGTTGCAGGAAGGATAAGTCCTATCAAAAAACTCTAATGGTCTTTGACAGGATAAAAAGGTCTAATGAATAAGCACCCTCTCCAGGGACAGCCCGGAGCTCTTGGAAGTAAGATCACACAATTAGCAAACATGCAAACAAGCAGGAAATTCCAATTACTTGACAGCAATGCCCATGGCAGATGAAACATTTGAAGTAGAAAGTGCTGAACCTTTCATGTCCTGAAAGATACTCTGAGGAGCGGACTATGAAAATCACTGCCTATGTGTAAAAAGAGTAAAATTGCTACAACTGACTGAAAATCATTCTCAAAACACAGTTATTAATGGTCTTATGGCAAACTGAGGAGGCATTTCAAATTACATCCTTCAGGAGTGTATTTTAATCTGTACAATAATTTAAATTTCTGGAAGCAGAACAGCAAATACTCTTACAGATACAGGTAGATAACATCGAGCCTGTAAGGGACTGCAAAAATCCAGTTGGACAGGCTCAGAATTTAAACTGGACAAATGCTCTTGCACCAACAAGGTGTAATTAAATAGACAGGTGCAAAACAGGATCGAAAAGAGGAAGAAATAAATATGAGAAAAGGATCAAGATGAAAACTCAAGAAAGATAAAGCAAGCCATCAACATCACATCAATTTAAGTTATTTTTGCAAAACAAGTAAAACATAATTTCTCAAGAAATGTTATGTAAAAACCAAAATATAATTATAATTACATTCTTCTGTCAGACTAAGCAAGGCCTTGGCTGCAATGCTGTTAAAATACTTGTTTCCAGTTTTAAAAAAATGTGTAGGCAAGTGGGACACAGTCCAGAGTAGATCAAGAACAAAAACTTAAGGCTATGTTTGTATAAGCCGGAAAAGGACTGAGACAACAATCTTCTGCTGTGTAAAAAAGTGTGTATCAAGAGAGCTGGCAATCCTCTGTGTTTTTAAGTCAGGCTGTTAGCAGAAACTTTGCAAATGGAAAGCAGGGGAACAGGCTGGAGGCTGGACTGTATTTTTTGAGTATTTTTTTATTTCAAATTTTCGCCCTCATTTCACCACAAACTATAATATGCTTTGGTACTCTTCTCTTACGTATGAACTAATGGCTATTCACTAACTCCTATTTTCCAGCAGTGTTCCTCCTCACCATTCAACTCACAACTGTCTTCAACTTCAGGAAAACAGCCAGTGTGATGACCAATACCTCAGCTATTGCTGGGATTATGCTCTGCCAGGCCCCAAGAATGGGGTCACTTCACAAGCACCATCTCTTAGGCAAGGACCAGCTCCTCCTTCAGCAACTATTTCACCTTTTTGTAGTCACAGTAGAGTGCAAACCAGGGCTGGGTTCTTTGGGCAACAAGGTCTGTTCAAGTGAGAGAGATTTCTCTAAACGTTAAGATGCTGTAAATAGAGCGTAAGCTCATGAGCAGCATCCAGGACACCCAGAGCCAACACTGTGACCCAAGCAGAGCCCAGCTGTGCAGAGCACTGACCTGCAGGTCTCTTGGTCAGGTTGAGGCAGTCGGCGTGGTACACCTTGGGGCAGCCTGACTTCTTACAAGAGACCAGCTGTCCTCCATCCCCGCAGCTGAAACACTCGTCCTCCCGCTCCTTCATCACCTCCGCCTGCGACCTGCGCTTCATCTGCGGCCGCCTCTTCAGCTTCTTGGACTTCTCCTCGCTGAGGCTGGGCTGGCTCTGTGGGTGAAACAATGTGGGTTAATGCAGGGCTCTGGCCCATCCACCTGCTCCCTTCCTGCTGCAAACCCTGCTGACAGAAATCCCATTGCCAGCTATACCTGTGCATCTCTAGTGCTGCTTGGTATTTGGCAATCAATTTACTACAGCAAACAGCTCCCAGTTATTTTGAAAGAACCTGGAAGTCCTGCAGCAAAGCTTGGCTCAGCATGGGATTTATACAACTAGCAAGAGCAGAATGAGGAGCTGGGGTTGCCTGGTGTCACTGAGCTCATGCCACCTTTCACAGGCTTTTCAGGTCAAAGCAGTCAGGTCTCCTGGCACACATGACTCATAAGGAGTCTATCCAGGGCCTTCCTGCACTTTTTCACATTCATCACTTCCCTCTCCATTTTCAGTCTGAATTTATCTGTCATCAGTTTAGATCTGATTCAATCCTGTGTCAATGCTGCTCTTTTGCACCAGAATCACAAAATCTTTACGGCTGGAAAAGACCTCCAAGATCATCAAGTTCAACATTTGAAGCCTTTCTATCTCTGTGAAGAAACCTCTAAGACACACTCTCCTGCTTGCAAACTGAAACTTTCAGTCTGCACACTCAGTCTTGCCAAGGGCTTTTCTCTGCCCTTATTGAGTATATTTATCCCAAATGAAAGTTACAGAATTACACATGCTACCTCAGATAAAATCTCACATTCAGTGTACAAAGACATCAACACTTAGCCAAAAGAACAGGAAATTTCCCCAAGCTGTGTCACATCACAGCTTAGTCCTGTAGCAGCTGAGCTGCACGTGGCTTCTCCACCATGACTGCCCAGCCATGACCTCCTCATGGTGGATTTGTTTCTGCTGTTAACCTCTCCAGGTGTGCCCTGTGGAATATCCAATCTCCACTGCCCCTACACTCAATTATTCCTTTGCAACTTCCCCATCCTCTCATTCTCCCACGTCAATGACAACTGAGCTCTGCGTCCTCAGTACAGTTAAATTATCCGTGTAGTGAAGTAACTACAACTGGACCCAGGACAGGCAACTAAATGGTTCAAGTGCTCTCTTCTCTGGCCTAAGGCTTCCTCTAACCCTGCTCTTCCAACTCCCCCTCCAAGCCAGCTGAGTCTCCCACTGCATCACTCAACATCACAAAGATGATGCTTCTTGCCTCTAGTCCTGACCTTATCAAAGCACCATCAGTTTAGCTGATCTAAGGAGACATCAGCCAAATTCTGTGCCATTTTCTACATCTCTTTGTATCAAATATGCGTTCCCCATGTAGGACATCTCTGTGTGCTGAGACAATGTCTGTGAAGCAATTTTTACATCCTTTACTCCGCATAAATATCGTGCATAATATTTTCATCACCAAAACACTTAAAAACCTTAGTTTCCAGACCTAAAATTTCAGAACTCTGCAGCTGGCTATCCAGCTTTCTTGTCACCAAGGAGTTACATCTCTTGATTGTTTCCTTCCCCTTCACATGTGGATGTTTCTGCTTTCATACCATCATTCCCCCTGATAATGGGGACAAGCCAGGCTTTTCTTACCACTGAAAACACAGGCACTGAAATGCTTCTACCTAAACTATGCCACCGATTTTCAGCGCCTAGCTCATCGGCCATCTAATTACAAAGAGAACAAGAAAATCCCTTCACAGCTAATTTGAATGTCTAAGAGAGGTCTAACAGCTGGACTAAGCTATTCCCACTTGCTCCCTGCAGTACAATAGTCCCACAAATATTCTTCCACACTCCCAGTGAGAAGGCAATTTTAAGAGTGAACTTGAGTATAATCAGTTTTGTCTTGCCGTATCTTCAGGAAGCTTAAAAATACATCTATTGTGAGAAGAATTTAAAAAAAAACCACCCCAAGGTACTGTTTTCTCGATATTGTTTCTTAGCCCATCTCATCAAGATGGAATGAGTCGCCTCAGATATCACAATGGAATACGAATGCCAGCTAAAGGGCACCTTTCTCTGATTTCCATCGTGCAACCTGCAATTTCAAGGCAAAAATGACAGTCAAACCATGTATAACACAGGGGCAGCACAAAAATCAATTGAACTTTAAATCGCAACCCGAAAAAGAACTAAATACATCAAATGTGCAACTCCCCTCATCTGTCAGCTTCTGAAGGCATCCATTTTTTATTTTTGTAAGTTAATTTTTCTGAAGAACTAATCTCTGGAGAATTCATAAAACCTTCCCTATACATTGACAGGGCTCAACAGCTGTGCTGCTGGAGGTTTTTAACCCTTAACTGTGGGCACAGAAGGATCCACATGCCAGAGCAGAGGGATTACAGACTGATCTGGTGAAGCACTTGTAACAAACCAACAGCTGAGACATAGATTTAGCGGGTGACAGCTGGGAACTTGGCCAACTGCTCCTTTTCCCAGTGAGAACCAGCTCACACAAGGAGGTAATTGAAATCAATTCCTGTTACTGCAACATTAGTTACAAATCGAAGCCCTCAAAAAGTCAGTGAGTTCTAAAAGCTGGTGGTTTTTTTACCACAGATATGGCAAATTTCTTATGTCTGTGTGATGTGTAAAAATTGGTCACTTCATTAAAACCAGAATAAAGCCAAGAACTTTACTGCAGAATAGATGGTGAGGTAGCAGCCTTCTGGCTCTAAAGCAACTTCAGTGTGAAGGAATGTGAGTTTGCTGGCCTTCCATGCATACTCAAAATTTACTCAAGCCTTTACTTTAGGAAATGGGCTGAGTTGTGTTTTCTGATGAAGTTGGTTATCTGATGAAGTATTCCCCATGCCTCTCCTTTGTTCCTCTAGTGCTATGGAAATTGTCTTGATAAGAAGTAGAAAATTTAAAAAAAATCAGAAGAAAAAAACCCCTCTTTCTTTATTCTTTCAGTGCAAAATAAAACTTCCTGTACTTATTTATAGCAACTCTGGTAACCGAAGACTAAGATTTGCTCTCTCAGAATGAGAACTCAAATATTCAACTCATTTCAAGCATTGTTCCCATGGCCACATTGAAATGATCTCTTCAACCTGAAACCTCTGCAACCAACGAATGATGCACATCTATGCAAAGAGGCTATTTGGAAGAAGACAAGCTTAAAGGATGCAGCATACCTTCGGCCTTACTCCTAGGAAGCCACTGCAGTTTGGGGCACCACATTTACAAACGGTCTTTCCATTTCCCAAACACTCCAGATTGTAGTTGAAAGTCAGCTCAGTCCCTGGCACAAAAGCAGATCAAAACCAAGCAAATTGTTAATGAATTACAGAGTAGAATGTTTTACTGCTGAAATAAAAGTACTTTCTAAATATAAAGTCACAAATGACTGCCACCACTACACAAGGGACACCAAACTACTAATCTCCCCAGAGATCTGTGTAGATGAAAATTCAGTGCAACCCCTCACCCCTACCACATTTTACAGCTAAAAAGGGCATTGATCCTGTAGCAGGGCCCTGTATCAACCTCCACTGATAGCATGGCTGCTACGTTAGTGCTGCTGTTAAGCATCATGAATACCCGTATGAAAATATAAATTAAATCCCCTTCCAGGGAGCTACAAACCCTCCCTTTTCCTTACAGAACCCCCGAGGCTTCTGCGGGCATTGACAGTGTGTTTCTTACCAGCTTTGATGTTTACAAGTGCGAAGAGCCCGACCCGAGTGTCACCATTCACACACCATTTCTGAGTCTCACAGTTGGGCTGGCAGCAATGGTTCATGAACCGAGCATAGTTGCCCTTCGGCCCAGCATCAATGATTCGGTCCTGGAATTGCAAAAAAATCCCCAAACCCAGAAAACCACATTTCAGTCAGCTGTCATCAACTGCAATCAACCAGCTCTGACGCCTCTGGCCAGTGCTGGCAGATCACATGGCAATACAGTCTCCTGCACATCATCCTTCTCCTCAAAGAAACAGGGCTCCCAAAAAGCCAGGACAGTGCCACTGTTGCTTTCTGGGAAACAAGGTCTCCCTGTAGCATCAGTACTGGATAAACACCACCCAGCACACTTCCAAGGCAGTGCTTGTGGCCTTCCAGGCCCTAACTTCTGCTTAAAAGCAAAATAGCAGTTCCTATTTCTTACATGTCAGTGTATGGAAGGCAAACAGGAAGAGTGTGTAAGCTGAGGTACACTGGTGTACAGCATGTTACGGGGCTGGAGAGGAGAGGGAAGCTCCAACTGAGATTTGCTTTGTAGTAATGAAGGAGCTACTAACACTTGGGTCTTCCCCACCAGCCAGACAAGGAGAACAAGATATGGTCAGTGTGAACTTGCAGCAGGAGGAGGGGAAAGACATAAAGCAGTCATGGTTATCCTGTCCCATACTAGACAGCTTCCTCCTCATGTCTGCTTGCATGGTTTCCTTCTCATCTTTCCATAGTCGAGTGACAAAGTGTGGAAAGCAGCTGACAAAACCACTTAAACCTCTGAAAATCAGGAGCTCATAGCAACAACCTGGCCTGCAGGACCCGCTGGGGAGCCTGTGGGTGTAACTAGATCCATCACTCTACTGAGAACAGCAAGACCTGAGATCTGAACTTAGATGAAGGTCTTGCTGTGCCTTGGCTCTCCAAGGTTCAGCTGCTGGGAAGGATCCCAATGTTCCCAAATTCAGCCTCTTATGCTGAAGCAGGATCTACAGTCCTCAGACAACTGTCGTCACCTCTTCTGAACAAACTCAGGCAATGTCTGTTTAGACTTTCCTCCTAACCCTGAAATCCAACCTGGAGCTTCTCTACTACACGTTAATTCATTTAGCCATTTCAGAGGAAATGCAGACCAGCTCATCAGCAATGCTTAGCACCTTTTTTCTAGATGGAGTATCATGCCTTCCTTCCCACCTTTTTACTTCTGTTTAGGACGCTGGCAAGAGATTCCTTGCATACCTTATCCAGTGTCAACATGTAGAAATTGGTAATGTCGTGCTCCTGAGCATAGCGGATTCGGGCTCGGCACTCCTCTTCGTCAATTAGCTCCCCAACATACTCATTAACAAATTCACCCTGCCAGACAGAAAACAAGTTGATAAGACAAATTATCTGCAGGATTGAGGGATGTCTACTTTTGTGCTAGAACTTAGCTCCTGTTTCCTTCCTAAAAATCTCTCCCTGTGCTTTGCAGCCAGTTTGATGTATAACCTTCACCAAGAGCCCTGAATCATACATCTGTTTCACACGCTCAAATAACTCAAATTAAATAAAGAACTGTGACCATCAGGTTATTCTTTGTGCCAAAGAAAGAATTAGCATCCAGGGACAACACAGAAGTTAACCACAAGAACAGCACTTGGCTGCAAAGCTCAAAACACTGCCCTAATTGCATTCCAGATGAAAACAATATCCCTTTGGGGACCAACCACATGGAGCAGCAGGATGCACCTGGGGCACCTGCTCCTGCAGTGAATCCATGGAGTTCTCCTGCGGTGAAGTACTGCAGAGACCATACTCCAGCCATTAAAGAGAACCCCAGCTCTGCTCCAGTGGGGCTAATAGGTCCCCCCACTTAATAACTGAGTGTTTCTATTTCCAGACTGCCTGCTGAAAGTGAAACAAGCACATGGAATGGCAGAAACATCCTTTAAGTTACGGCACAGAAGGCAGCAAAGTTTTCAACAGGACAGACTCATGTTTTGCCTCTTCTATCAAGGCCTCCCTCTTAATCATGCCTTTTTCAGACATTCTTCTCCTACTATGCTAATAGTCCTGTTTCACTTCATCCTTTAATAGCTTTGGGGTTCTTTTGGATTTAACATTCCTCCTTCTTCATTTAGCACAGATGTGTGTCCAAAGAATTACTATTCTTTGCATTTAAAAAACCACATACAATATTTTAGGTGGAGATAATCAGTTTCAGCAGCAATAACAGCCACCTCCAAAGACACTGCTCTTTTTTAAGATCCAAGCCCTGGTTTCTGTTTCTGACACAAGATTCTCATGCTGGATAAGCCTCGATAGTCAAAAATGGGGGAAGAATAACCATTGAGTAATCACTGAATAATCACTGTTCCCCATCTGGAAATCCTGAGCACCATCCCATTGTTCTTACAAGCAGACTGACCAAGCAATCACCTATCTTACCCTGTGGGACATCAACATGCAAATCATTTTCTCGGTCAGCTGAGCCAAAACACTCTTATCAAGACCGGAAAGATTAAACTCATCAATTTTTTTTTTTTCTGAATGGCATTCTACACCAAGAAGTCTTCTTCAAAATCAGTTTTCAAACCAAGAGTGATCAGGAGAGAAGCGATAAGAGAAAGTGACACACAAGGTACCTTCCTGATGTCCGTTTTGGCCTGCAAGCCCCAGCCTCGTGCCAGCGTGCGGAAGATCTGTACCTCGGGGTACTGGCGCTTGGAGAAGCACTGGTTCTGGCAGCGCTCACCAGCAGGACACACCATGGGGTGGCACTCGTAGAGCAGCATGCGGTTGATGCACTCGGAGTCCAGGCCGCAGGGGTTCTCGTCCGTGGGTTTGCAGTTGCAGCGCGGTATCTCGGACAGGTCTGCAGTGAAGATCTGCACCTTCCCCACCGGCCGGTTCACCTTCAATGCACACGAGGGACATGAGCTCTTGGGAGCTACAGGTAACCCCGACGGGCACTTCTATACTCCACCCTTGCCTACGAGCTGACGGGCTGCAGTGACTTAGTGACAGCGAGGGGCAGAAGGACACAAGTACAGGCACAGCTGTACTTCTGGGAATGCTATTTCGAGACGCAGAAGGTTAGAAGAAAAAGCTCAGGAGGATGCAGGTTCCCCATTAGCATCACCTAGTGCAGTGTGCATTCTGTGACCCTGGAGGGGCAAGAGGCTGCCAAGTGTGTCCCCCTCCCGTCATTACCGAGCCCATAGCCAGCTCAGGTGGCCAGCCCAGTGCTCTTGCTGGGTGCACACCATCCCTATGATCAGCACCAAACCACTTTCTGCATCAAACTGCACCTTTTCCAGTCTGAGTGTCAGGTGCTTTTCCTCAGCTTTCCCTTACTTACTTCCCTGCTTTTTCCATGTTACCTTCAAGCTGGTTTGTGCTGTCAGCTGTCACACCTGTGACAGAAGGCCTACCATGCAGTTACCTCCCTACCCAACTGTCCTGCAGATGTAAATGGAAGCCAAACCAGACAAGGCTGGGGTTGGAAGGCCCAAAGAGAAGCTCAGAGTTAAGCCAAGGAGCTCTCTAAAAACCGCTCCAGAAGGAAGCAGAGTGCAGCACCAGGTGGAGAAGCGACTGGCGTGTCTGTGGCATGAGCTGGGTCCTTGGGGTTTGGTTAAAGGCAGCGAACGCTGAAAAGCAGGCAACAGACAGTCAGGACTTTGGAGAGAGACACTGAAGAAAAGCTCCTTGCTCTTCTTTCCCTGGGTGAGCCATTGTCTCACTTTCCTCTCCCAGAACACGAAAGGAAGGATTTTAACAAAACTATTCCAGCCCCCGTATAAGTTACCTAGTCCCACCCACAGAGTTTCCACATTGACAGCCTGCCTGAGGCTGGCCCAGTCCTGATCCCCCTTTGTTTAAACACAAACCCTGCAGAAATCCCTCATTAATCTCTTCAACACAGTCTCCCCCACCACCTTCTTCCTAGAATTGCGTCCCATCTCCAACCTTCCTTGTCACTCACGTTCTCCTCTGCTGCTTCCCAGACTCATCACCTCATTAAGAGTGGCTTAAGACTCAAAGGACTGGGTCAATCCACCACTGGCATTACTCTGGCACTGCCACTCCACACCACACATGCCCAGCACACCTGTCTTACTCTCTGAGGCACTGCTGGAAACAAACCAAAACAGGGCAATGCTTGGACTAGTCACAAGCCTGATGTGATGAAGGATCCCAGGTGCATTTCGCAGCAGCCTCTCGTGTGGGTGTTCCTTGGGATGGACTCGAGGTGCTGATCTCCTTAGAAGGAGTGGACGCAAACAGCTTCAGCCATTCCACCCTGAAGCTTTCTCCAGTTCACCATCTGCTCCTGCAAACTGCTTTGCTCTCACAGCTTGCACCCAGACCTCAGAAGAGCTGCCATGACTAATGACCAACAACCATCATTATTTATATAAAAGGGTATTTCAAAGGCTCTAAATTGCTTCCAAAGTTCCTTCATGTTGTGGCCAGAGAAGCCTAAAAATAGCTATAATGAGAAACTACTTCCTCCGCTGAAGCTGCCAGGCCCATACTGCTGCCACAGCATTCAGTTGTGCTTTTTACACTGCACAGTAACTCATGCAGGATATACCTGCCTGCCTAAAAATCCTAGCTAGATACAAAAAGTGCCAGAAATCAGTTAAGCTTTCATATTTTGCCACATAGAAAAGGGAAGGAGCAGACAGAAGCAGTAAAAAAAGAACACAGTCCCTGAGTCAATAGGTTTCTGGTCAGTTAAGATCCACTTCTCAGACACAGTCACACGCTTGGCCCAGCTCTCTTCTCAAGTACCTCCATACTGTAGGACTTCTAGTGCTGCTCCAATTCTAACTCAATAATACTAATAATACTACTACTACTAATAATCAGCCCTTAACATGAATAGTTCCCCAAAACTGAGGAAAAGGGCTGATACTGAAGCAGGTGTACAGGCTGAAGTATTTCTGTTCAGTTACCAACTGATACAGAAAAAGATATAAAACAACAGCAGGAGAGATGATAGAAGATACCGTGGGTTACCACTTTCCACAGAGCCTTGCTGCACTGCACCCTGACCACCTCCTGTCCTGCACCACCTGGTTTGCCCACCTTGCCCATCAGCAGCACAGAGCATTTGACCATACTGAGCATTACCAGCCCTCTCCTTTGAGTTTTCAAGGTAGAGAGACACTTCCTTCAGACCACTCAACATGCAGACATGAACAGCACAGACATGACTAGATTTGTTCCAGCAAATCAGAGCACCTCTGTTATTGCAGCCCAGCTTGCTGAGGATGGAAAGAAAGAGAATCAAAGAAACCTTCAAGAACAGCCAGACACCCAAACATCAGAAATGTTTCAGTATACCTGTAAATCACCTGCACTGAGACAGCTCAAGACTTCTCTTCTGCACCTGCCCCCCACCACCTCCCCTCACCTTGATGTGTTTGTAGGGAGGAGGTTTCTTGTCATTCTTTTTGTCTTCCTGAAGTTGTCTCAGTTCTTTCTGTGCCTTCAACTCTTCAAATCTCACAGCAGCTTCCTGAAGAGCTAAGTGAGAGAACAGCTCTGTTATGAGGAACTCCCACTGCTGACACACAGCTGGGAGCCACTGTCCACCCAGTGCTCACAAGGTTCAACAGAGGAAGGTGAAGAAAAGGCCAGTGCAGCAGGGAAGTAGTCAAGGGCCTGCTCATGGGTGATGAAGCATCCCATCTGTTGGCTATCTTTGCCTGCCCTCTTGGGCAGAGATGCCAGGCAGCTGCATCTACAACTCTCACGTGCACTTTCATATCAAGATAATGACTGTATTACACAGAGGGAAGCTGACACAGCAGCAGCTCACTTGAATTTTGAGATGTTATGTCAGAGCTGGACAAGCATTTGAGATCTGCACACCCTTCTCCCTCTCTGGGAGTCAAACAAACACTCTGAGCATGCTGGGTGATACATAAGCAGCAGCTCATTCTACTGAAATCCTGAAATTTAATTTCACTTCAGTTATAAGAAGACATTTTACTCTACTACAAGAATGACACTTTGCCAAAGAGGAATGAAGAGGGAAAGACCATGTACTTCCCTGGATGAAGACAAATTACCTTTTTTGTATATGCCATCCACACCCTTCCCCATCTTGTCTTTGCTGCTGACATCACCTTCCATGTAAGGGAACACACGAGCCTGGTGGGTCCACAGGTAGTCCTTGGAGCCAAAGAACAGCACGGGGAACTCACCGATGTCATGTTTCATTTTCTGGATGTTGACAGGAATTGTCCTAGGATGGCAAATCTCTGCTGGCCACCACCTGCAACACAGGGAAGGGCAGATGAAACCTCTGGCTTCCCCACTTCCAGCCACCTCAAAAGTATGCTACTGCATGGAGACATGGGAAAAAAGTATATGAGGGCTACCAGCAAGGCTGGTGGTGAGAAAAGAGGCTACTGCAGGAGGAAAGCTGACATATTAACAGCAATGTAAATGCTAAAAAGCCAGAGGCCTGCTGCAATGAACCCTGCAGAGAGGAGCAGTTTCTCACCTCCATCACTATGAGCACTGAATGAAGAAGGGATGGGGACAAGTCTGTTCCATCTTCACCTACCTGTAGCGCCCAACTTTCACCCAGACGACTTCTTTGTAGTGTGGCTTTTTGCCTGCCTTGCAATCATTACAATACCAGCTTCCCTCTGGCATCTCAATGTTTAGACACTCACGGTGAAACGCAGCTGGGCACGACTCGCAGCATAAAAGGCTGCCCCCTGCAAAGAGAAGGAAGAGGAATTTACCAGTCACTGTGCACAAGCCCTGCACTCCCCACTTCCAGACAGACCTGGAAAGAGGGAATGATGGTCTCCTGCAAGCCCTTTTCAAAAGCTGGGCCTTACTCATGGTAAAGGACCTCTTCTAAGGACCCAGAAGAGGTCCTAGCCTGAAGTCTGACTTAAATTTGGAAACATAGGGAAGCAGTCTGTTCTTTGAAGTTCCCACCGGGACATTCAGGATGTGAAAAGCTTCTGCCCTTTGTACTGAATTCTTGCCAGGGCGTTCCCCGGTGCCAGGGGACCCAGCGCTGACCGCCTCACCTTCTGAGCAGACAAAGCACCAGCTGACGTTGACGTGCTCGTGGTTGCGGCAGCCCCTGCGCGCAGTGAAGTGGTTGGGGCAGATGATGCTGTTGGAGGCCAGGACCACGGAGCCGGCGGCGAGGCAGAAGTCGTTGGAGTGATACGCGACCGGACACCGCACGCAGCGCATCAGGCGACCTGGCCCCAAACAGCCACAACACAGTGAGCCTCTGCAGGACCACCACTCTTTCCTACTAAAACTAGACTCTACTCATACCTAAGCTCAAAATGAGCTTTGGAGAATGAAGCTGACCTTTAATTTTTATAGGCCACCCATGATATACTTGCTGGATTCCTATTAAGTTATTTAATATAACTAAATATACGTATAAAATGATGAAATCTGTAATCCCTATACCATAGGTAAAATTGTATTATTTAGAAATGAAAGATCTCCTGCGTGCTGTGCAGAAACAGTTCAAGAGTTCACAGACTGGGACTGCTTCCTATCATACACAAATAACTACTAAATCAGCTCCGACAGTAATTACAGATGGAGTGTTCCAATTGCTTAGCTGCACATAATGAAATCAATCCATGTAGCTTCTGAAAACACCAGCACTTGCCTCTTGTTTATCAGATTTTACCCTGAAATTCCAGAACTTCCAGGCAATTCAGACTTCCCTACAGGCCTAGTTTATGTGAGGTTTTTGAGAGCCCGTTTTCAGTTCCTCACAGCAGACTATAAACAGGAAGAAGAGGTGGGAGAAAAGGGGCAAATGTGACCACCAAGAAGCAGCAGCCAGTCAACAAACGTTCAGTGGGGAAGTGGCCAGCTGTGGGCTGCAGGCTTTTGGCCTTGGTGCTGTTTTCTACACCAAATACTGATAAAATGGGGGCAAAAAAGCCAACTTTGACACAGACTCTGAGGATTATATAGAGTCAGTCTTATTGTCACCCGTCTCAAGATACCAAGGATTATAGAAAGGCAGCCTTGGAAGCAAACATACACAGCAATCACAACAGTTTTAAGTTTGATTATGTGAGATAAAGGTCAAGGTATTGCTGCAAACAGCTCAAACAAATGTTTGCCTGGGAAGCTTAGCCCAAGGGTGTCTCCATTACAAGAAGAGAGTTGGCATAGAAAAAAGTGGATAAATAGAACAATATCATACTTTGCCCTGCGCTGCTCTTGATGCTGCTGTGTTGACAGCCCGTGCTGCTAAGCAAGGCACCATCTGCAGTACTGACACAGTGAGGAACAGGTGAGAGAAACACAAGCGTGTCTGTACAGCTCCAGAGATTTACTCAAAAACCCACTGAGGCCTGAGGCAAGGCAGGGCGTGCAGGAATGCGAGCCTCTGGACAGCCTGAGAACATTCCAGCTGCCATGTCCGACCATGGGGAGTGCTGCTGAGCCTCACACTCTGACACCACCCCTTCCACTCCCCTGGGAGCAACTATTCCTCAGCAAACACAGCAGTGCTGTGGCAAGGACACAAAGGCAAAGAACTGGTGAGCCAGGTGGACACGAAACAAAGAAAAACCAGGTGACCGCACCACCCAGACCACCCTGGAGAACCCGGGTACCTTTAGAGGCAGAGATGTTTGCTGGGTTAGCAGCATGGCAGGTCATGCAGATGTGCAGGGAGCAGCGGAAGCCCTTGTTCTGCATGACTGTGGGTGGGTATTTCTGTATGCAGGCCTCGTGGTAATACTTCCCACAGAGGGGCAGCAAGCACCGCTTCACATCCTCCCCGCAGCTCTTGCACACAAAGCAGGTGTGGACCCCTGGAGAAAGAGCAATGCACCGGTCACACAGGAGGGCTAAACGAGGACCTGATGCTGTGACCAGGCTGTCTTATAACACAGCACAACTTCCCAGCCTGCTGCACCCATCCCAGAGCGGGGGTCTCTGCACCAGGTTGGTTTGGCCTGAAGCTGCAGTAGAACTCCACATCAAAATAAATATTATCATAGCTGGGATTTCAGGCCAGGGAAAAAAGAAAATAAAAAAAATCAATAACCCTACTTTAAGATCTCCCCCTTTCCAGCCTGAAAAGAACTCCTCCTCCCCACCAGACCCCGTTCCATAGTCCCAGGTAAGAATTTGCCTCTTTCCCAGCAGATCATGGACATTCACTTCTTTGTACACCAAGTTTGAATCAACAGTAAGGCTGGTAAATATTTGAAGCCATTATTAATGCCTTCAAATCAACAAAGAGTAGGTCTAGACTAAACGTTAGGAAAAAATTCTTCCGTGTGAGGGTGGTGAGGCCCTAGCGTAGGTTGCCCAGAGAAGCTGTGGATGCCTCATATCTGGAAGTGTTCAAGCCCAGGTTGGACAGGGCTTGGTCCACAGTAACCTGGTCCAGTGGAAGGTGCTTCTGCCCGTAGCAGGGGAGGTGGAATTTGATGATCTTTATGATCCCTTCTAACACAAATTACCCTGTGATTCTATGATTCTAATTAGAAAGCCATTATAAGACATCAAACCATAATCTGAGGACTGAGAGCTACTCAGGAGCCCTATAACAAGCACATCACTCCAGTCAAGGAAGCATCAGGTAAGCCCACAGTCCTGCATCCACAGAAGCTGCCCTACCTGTGGAACACTCATTGCAGATGAATTTGCCCTTTGGCATCTCGGAGAGCCCAAGGCACTGCAGGTGGAAAGCACCACAGCACTGCGCCTCACACAGCAACAACTCCCCCGGCTTCTCACAGATCTGTCAGAAAGAAACACAGTATCAGCTTCAGCAATTTTCTTCCCTGCAGCATCCCAGACAGCAGCAACCCCCATGCCAGCCGGAACTGCCTGCAGAGACCCCCCGTGGAAAAATGCTACATTTTCCTCGTGTCAGTTAATTCGGGTAGTTTGTATATAACCAGTGTCATTTACCATGGATTCCCTGATATCCTACATTGGCTAAAATGTATCTTACATTGGTCACATCTCCCTAATCTCTGTGAACTTCAAGAGAAAGAAAGGCTATTGCAGGAGAAATGCTCGATACAGAGCACAAAAAGCTGGTTAATTCTATAATAAGTACTTTGGAGTTTACCTGGGCTTACCTGGGGCACCAATGTGTCCCAGAACTTACACAAAAAATACTTTACAGTGGGATAGTTTCAAAGAGATTTCTTCAAGAACACTACCTGACACACATTCTCCTTGAGAGCTGCTCCTCCTCCACGCTCCCCCTGTATCTTTTTGGACGAAGGCACTCCATGGTCATTCTCTGACCCCTCCTCATGACCCTCTTTGGGGCTTGCAGCAGTCCCATGAACTGATGTCTCCCCCTTTAAAGATAAAACTAGAATTAGGACTGTCAGTAGCGCCTATCCTGACTTGGAAACTACAAATTCAATCACTGAGCATTTAATGGGTTTGGCAGGTGATCTGTGTGTTACCCACCCTGGAGAGAACATCCCCCATACAGTTCCACCAAAAGACAGGAAAGGAAAGGAAAGGAAAGAGCTCTTAGCTTATTAGATGATTAAAAATACACACTCGATACAATTATCTTCATGTGCATAACCCCTCTCTGAGCAAGGAGTCAGTCCTGAATGGAGACAAATCAGGTAGGCTAAAAAGTCAGAAGCATCCCAGTATCTACTTGCACTAGAAACACAAATGAAAAACCTCCATCTTCACAGCACCTGTCACACATTAAATGAACTACATTTTTCCTCTACACTTATCTCAGCTTGTCCTAACCCATGCAAAATAGAGACACAAAGGTACTCATGTGTTGGTATGAAGTCAGCCAACCCCAATATGAGCAGCACAGCAGAGCATTTACAGCCCATCCTGACTGAGGTGCAGAGTCTCCCACTGTCCTATACAAGTGTACAGCACTGCCTGCAGCATCCACTGGTGAAACAGCATCCTGGGGAGAGGATGGGTTTCAAATGATAAAGGCCCAACCACACACTCATGGGCCAGGTCCATGATCCTGCCATAAGGCTTCCCAGAGTGTCTACAGGACCTGCCCAGGCACTGTTAAGAGGGAAGAATAGCAGGTATTGTTTCTACCACAAAATACGGCCGTCCTGCAGCTATGCTCGGCAGCAGTGCCACAGATTTTGTCAGGACAGGCAACTAAGAGCTAGGAAACACCAGCCTGCCAGCTTCCAGCCCACTTGGGAGGTCTAGGGAACACTTCAGAGGCCTCACCAGCCCCAGAGGCCATTCCAGGGTAGCTACAATTTAAGGACCATTAATACTGCACCAAAGCAATGCCTTTGTGTGTGCTTTAAGCCAGAACATTTTAAGGACTCTGCCACTTTTAAATATGCCAGCTCACTGCAGGTAGCTGAGTGATCTCGGTGCACAGCTGCCAGTTCCTCCCTGGGTCACCAAGCTGTAGCCAATTGTATAGCCATGCACAAACAGTACACCTGAGAGACCTTGTGAGGAATTCAAACTGCTGGCAGAAGCAGCAGCCATCACTCCTACACCTCCAGGCCTGCTTGGTGCAGGCTGTCCAGCTAGCAAACACGAGAGGGAGTTTTGCACCAGTTTCTGTATAAGCTGTGGTGATACTAAAGCTTGTAAGCTGAATTGAATGCCTTTTGAACACATTCTGAAGCTGGGCAAAGAAAGGACAGAAAGATCTTCTGAAGTTTAAAGCTGGAAGGACTTGGAGCTAGTATTCTGCTCAGATAATGATGCTTTCTTTGCCTGAAACTGTTGTTTTTTCCCCCTTTTCCCTGAATGTAGCAGTATGATTTTATTTGGGGGCAATTTAAAGCCACGTGCAATCTGTGGAGCAATGATGCAAAGATGCACTGAGGGTATACTGAAGTACACAATACAAAGATGAACGGTATAAACTGACTTTATGGAGAGAAAAAAGGGAAAGTCCCAACTACAGGCTACTGCCAGTCCAATATACCTTACAAAGTAAAGCCTTGTTCTAACACTGCTCCCAGAACTGCACAGGGAAGGAATGTCAGAGCTAGGCAGGATGGGCAAGATCCATCCTTTGTGAACATGGAAAAGGGCATTGCCACTCAAGGACCTATCACTCTTTCTCCTCCTTCATCTGTCCAGCACAAGCACTGCAACACTACATACCTCCTGCAGAAAGAAGGGCTCATCCCAGGTCTTCTTCCAGAACCATCCCTGCTGCTGCTGTGTCTGGCACAATCCCAAAGCCTGACCTGTTCTTTGGCACAGCCTGACCCTGGCTTACAACCTTGACAACCATTTCAACAGCATTTTCCATCCCATTCTGTCAGTCTCTTACTGCCTTGATGTTGTAAATTTGCTCTCCTGTCTCCACAGATGGGCAAGGTCAGAGAAAGCTGCTTAGCTCAGCCCAGACTGACAAGCTTTCCTCTGCCCTCTTTTCCTTGGAAGGCAGCTGGATCCAAGGCTTCACTGTGCTCTATCATCAGACTGTATTTTTTCTAGCAAAGTGGAGTTCCTTGCCCAGTGTGTGCAGTCACTGAGGGATCAGCATGTCTGAATTCCACATGAAAGCACAACTGCATCTCCACAGCATCCCAATACTCACCAGAAGCCAAGCACTCACCTAAGCCAGGAGGTGAACACCCACCACAGCAGCTAAAGAGACACAATCACACAGAAAGGGATGCTGGCAAAGGTGCCAAGCACTGACTTTTATTCTTTGGCATGGTTTACACCATACCTAACTTCTGGAACTCAGCACAAATGTCTGCAGCTGGAGGCAGTTAAGACTGGGTTTCCTTTACAGTGAGTGGTGGAGTGAGGATTCAGAGCCATGGCCTAGAACTTTGCTGCTCTGAAGTGCCCCTCTTTTCACAGAGAATTTGCTGTCTCTTAGTGGGTACAGCAGACAATGTTAACTGCCCCTGCCCAGAACTGGCAAACATATTTATACAGGCTGTTTTAAAACATTAGTTCAGCTGAGCACACTTCAAAAAGAACACTAACACCAGCACAGGAAAGCTTACATGGAGCAAAGGTATTACCCCAATTTATTTATCAGAAATGCCCTTTCCAAAATACAACAGGATGGCTGGAACTGTTTAAAGTGGTGTGAGGTTTGTGTTCTCCTGTAAACTATGTTACAATAATAAATATAACAATATTTATCTATAATTGGCTCCTGAAATACATACTGACTATCCTGCCTGCTGCTGAATCTGGGCCACTGGAAGTGAGAGGCGATGGCGAGAGGCCCAGAGGTGTCCTGCCTCTCCCAGGAAGTCTTGCTTCCCCTACACTTGCTGATAACTGGCTCATTCCTAAAAGGCAAAATGTGCTTGTCAGAGATATTTGTATGCTGACCCTGCTAATATGTAGTAGAGGGAATTGCCCCAGTTATCCCTTTCTGCTGGATGTCAGAATGCAATCGGAGGCTCTTGTAAGCAGTCAGAGACAGTCCCCCCCAGCCCCTCCAATGGGGTTCTTGGCTCAGCCTGGTGTTCAGGTGCAAGCAGAAGGGGCTCAAGTCCAGTCTAGTGCCTGTGCTTCATACTAGTGTGTGAAAGGGCAAGAGTCCCACCCCCAGAGAAGACCTTTTACAGCAGTTTGATTTTCTGAGGTGCAAAGCAAGATGCCAGGCAAAATCTGGTTCCATGATTTCAGAACAGTCTCTCTCACAGAGAATTAGCTGAGCAGCAGTTTGAAAACAGAGCCTGAGTTAAGCATCATAAAATAGCTACCAGATCAAGGAAGTCTCTTCATCCTAACCCCAGTTCATGCAGATGCATCAGTGGGACAAATTCTCAAATGACAGGCCAAAAGATGCCTCTGGCTTAGGCTCTGCCAAGCACTCTGGGAAGTAGCAAACAGGTTGTAAGGATGAGAGTATGAAGATCCAACAGTACCTCAGAGTGTGGGGTCTCTCCCAGCCCCCCCTCCTCATTTTTCTCCTTCTTGGGATGGACTGCAGCAGAGGTATGGCGCTGCCTCTTCCGCTTCCGCTGTTTCTCCAAAAGCTTTTCAGAAGCTAGGATGCAACAGAAAGATCATTCAAGGAACATGCAGAAATAACTCCCTTGCTGCAGGTGACACCAGCAAGTTCTGCAGCCTTTCTGACAGCTTCAGGCTGGGTCCTATATTGTTTGAGGGCCTAAGGGCTGGGGCAATACCAGCCTCCAGGCACTCGGTCCTCTGCCGTGCAGCCATCAGAGAAAAACAAATTCTTACTGGTTTAAGCAACTTCTGCTGAACCCAGAACACCAAGCACTTACCCACACAGTGCCACAGGCACTGATCCAAACATCACAACAGTCTGCCCTGCTATCCCTGCCTTCAATTACCTTCTCCCAGGTCCTGAAAGTGGGCTGGTGAGTAGAGCTCAGAGCTGTCACTCTCTGAAGGGCCAGTACCCTACAAACAGAAAGGAGAGAGTCAAGTCACCAGATGAAAACAGAGGCACACACTCCTCAGCCGTGAAACCTTTTGGAATGACTGCAACATCCAATTTACCATCCAGGTCATGAATTAATCGGTCATTAGAGTTTTTATAAGAAAATATTTGGTTTGTGTGTGTGATAAATCACACATGTAAAAGTCTGTCTCTGGGCAGGGAGGAATGTCCTGTGCTCATCAGCACCATTCACTGCTTCCCCGTGCTCTTCCAAAAAGGCTGCTAATACTCTGTTAAGTGCTGGGAAAAGACACTCTCTTCTGAGTTTACACTTTTACAGACTTTAAGACAGAAATACACTGGCCTCTACATTACTGCAATGGTGATAACTGCTAAGACTGTGCCTCACAGTGAAAGAAAAAGGAACGAAGTGTTTTTACTCAACTTTAGGAACAGTGGCAACAAGTTTTGTGCAGGTACATGATCTGAAATAAATACAAGCTGCTTTTTTCCAAACCATGTCACTGCATATCGAGTATTCAGTGGAGAAGAGCAGCATTTTCTTTAAAAGTCTGAACCAAACACGGTATCCTACATGTCATTCACCTCAAGCCTCCATCCTGCTTCAAGCTCTGCACTCACATGCATTCCCCAGCTCACTTGGGTAGGTAACAAAGAAAACACTGCTCAGAGGAAATCTGATGGAAAAGGACAAAAGCCTTAGGTTCAAGCTACACTGTAACATGACAAAAAGCCTCTGTGCAGAACATTTCTGCTCATACCTTCCCAGCCAGCATCCAGATGACTCCTTTTCCATACAAATCAATAAAAGGAGATTTTAAACCAAAACTACCCAATCCCCATTACAAGTGGGGAGAAGTGGGGGACAGTGGATTATTCCACCATAACACAGCAACAGCACCTTTGGGAAGGGTGGACCTTTGCTCCTGGTCCGCAGCCAATAAAAAACCACATCCCATTGCACTGTGTCTTGTTTAGCAGGATCTGCTGTCTAGGCCTGTTCTCTATCCAGTTTTCAAAAGAGCTGGAAGGAAAGTACCTTCTTTTGGGGAGTCCATTCCTCCTTCTTTGGCATAAAGGCAGTGTCCAAGTCATTGGATTCCAAAAGTTTTTTAGTGGGCTTCCTTTGACGCTTGCTTTCGAAGTTTCCTGCAATGAAACCCTTCACATCAGATAAACAGGGGTTTTCTCTGCTTCAATCAGATTAAGACCATTAAGTAAATATCAGCCAACAGTTCAAAACAATCTGCTTCACCCTGTCTTTGGGATCATAAGCTCCTAGGGCAGAGATGCCAATTACCTGCTTCTGTACAACTTCAGTAAAATCAGACTTCAGTCTGCCATGACCTTCAGGCTCACCTCAATATGTAATATAAAAATCCACCCACAGAAGAGAGGCTGTGAACTCACTGCCAGGAGGTAACACATGCTGGCAGCACAATTCACATCATAATTTCCCAAACACTTTGATCTGCATAAGCCAGTCCTACCACTGACACAGCTCTGCCTACACTCCCACACCCCTCACACCAGCGTTCATGCTGCTGTAGTAAACTGAAGATCAGTAAACTGTAGTAGGCTGAAGAACACAATCCTGGTTAAACCTACTTGAGAAAAGATACACCAACAAAACTAGGTGTAACCTTCACTATTTCCTACTCAAGCTTTATCCTGGCCCTCGGGAGGTAGCAAGTTGCTAGTTAGACCTGGGCTTCTTCACTAATTTTGGCAACAGAGTAAACTTAGAACCAGGAAATGCTGATGCTGAGTGCAGACACTTTACAGACACAGCCTGTTACCCACCCTACCCCATTCATCCGCTGGCTTTGACAGTCTCAGCTGTGCCCTTTGACACCTCTGTAGGCACAGCTCACCCATAACACTCCTAACCCTCAAGACAAGCTTCTGCCCACTCTGTGTGCTTCAGCAAGAGGTGAGGGGAAATGAGGGGAAAGAGTTACACAACCTCTGCAGACTGCATGCTTGTTCCCACTGCTGCAGCCTGTTCAGCTCTCCTGCATCTCCAATCTTGGGTTCAAATCCTCAGTTTTTCTTCCTTTAATCCTCTCCAACTTCCCACTTTCTTGTGACACCCACAAGTCTCCAGAGGCAATCCCTCTTCCCTCACACATGACAGGCTAACTGATCTCTCAGTGACCATAAATCTGCCTGCTTGGTTTATTTTTTTTGACTACAAGCCCTTTAAGGAACAGTGTTCCCTCCAAGTCAGCACAGCCAGAACACCAGGACTTTAACTCTGGACGTGTCTTTAGATGCTATCAGAGAATAAACATACTGAAAGGAGACACTGAGACTGACACTGCTGGAAAGGGAAAAGGCCCCTCAGACCACACTCCTTCTACACCGTGCCTTACTGAAAGCCAAGGTCACACAAGTCTCCAAAAATTTCTACAGATGCTTAAAACCTCTTAAGGGGAAAGCTTTTCCAGCAGGAATTTTGGGCTACAGCTCCCTGAGCTCCCTAGGAAAGCAAAAGATCACTCCATGAGCAATGAAGCTTCGGCTTTGTGCATCACCCTCAGCACAGCAATGCTCATCCAAAGGGCTTTACAGCAACAAGAGACCATCAAGCTAAAGGAGTGTCACTGTTTGGAAGTACAGACAGCAAGAACTCCAGCAAGGAGTTGTGGCTTCCTTCATTTGGACAAAAGAAGCATTCTGTGCCAGGATCTAAGGAGGACCACCACAGTCTATAGAAAGCCAACAGTACCAGGCCACTGGACACCCTTGCACCTGCCCTCTCTCCCTCCTCAACACATTAACAGTCAGTGAGTGAAGGAGGGAAAGAACAAACAGAGCAGCAGCCACTGACCTTTCCATGCTGCCCCAAGCATCATTTTCCAATGACCTTGTGTTACTTTCACTTACAAAAGCAGCATCACACAACCTGCCACTTACCTGATTTCAGGAATCCCTCTTCTGCATCTGGAGAAGCAGAAACTTCAGAAACATCCGAGGAAGACAGAACCACCTCTGGAAAATCTGAAGATCCTCCTGGAACTCGATTAGGGGGATCAGTGGAGTGGGATCCTAGTTCTGAGAGGGAACACTCTGCTTCAAGGACAGGAGGGGACTCTTTGGTTGAAGATGGAGTTGAAACCAAAGAACTTGGCCCCCGCTGGGTATCTCTGTCAGGACTGCATCGTGCAGGAATGCCTCCTTCAAATTCAGGCCTTGCCACAGAATTCACCTGGCATGGTGAAATACATTGATGAAAACATTCATCCTGCATGGCACTGCACACAGCAAGAACACTCAGCCACCAAGAATATAAACACACACAGACCAGAGCCCTGGAGTAATAAACACAAAGAGCACATTTGCCTTCACCCACCTTTTGCAATTGCTCCTGGCCCTTTTTTGATTTTTTCTTGGGTGCAAACAAGTGATCATACTCTTCTGCATATTCCAGAAGCCGTTTACTCGGCTTTCTAAGGCGCTTCCTCTCTGAATGTGCTAAGAAAAAGGAAAAGCAGCTTCAAGACTGTGTTTCTGAGATAATCACAAGACATCTCTGGATAATAGCTCTTCCTGCCTTCTCTTCCAGAGGTTCCATGTGGGAAGAGCTGATAATTCTTTCTCTTTGGGACAGCCTAAAGAATTTTTGAGTTTCCTATTTTCCAAAATCCCAGCTTAGCAGGAGGGGGTTTAAGGACTTCAAGCAGTTCAGGTAAGAAATCAAAACACATCAGACTGAGAGGCTCCTGAAATTTCACCCAACATGTCCCTACAAGCTACATTTAACTTGTCTACAGTACTTCTACCAGAACCAAAGGCCATTAGCAACTCACTACTCTTTTGCTATTTACCCAAAGTCTTTTGGTTTCAGTGCCGGGGCACAGGAAAACACTGTTTTCCCGTAACACAGTTCAGTCACTAGCTTCACTAGGAACACGTAAGCTTAATTCCTTCCCTTCCCCTCCTCCCTGGCGTTTTTTAATATACTACAAATTCCCCATCTGCTACTGTGAGCACATTTATTGCTTTGTTTGTTCCACAATGAGATCAGGGAGCCAGTGACTGCGACACTTCTTGTCTCTGCACAGTGTGGTACCATTGCAAGGTGAAAGGTGTTCCCTCACCACAACCCTAACCACTCGTGCTACACCACCTCAGCACGCCAATGTGTGCCAAGCTCAAAAAAACTGAACCCTGACACTCTGTAGCATCTTTTCTCAGCAAGCTGCAAAAGCAAGGTGATGAACATTTATGCCTTTTTCTCACTTTCCAGAATACCTCTGAATATCTCTGACTCTTCTCCTTTTTTAGCATTCAAAATCATTAAGTAATACTGCCCAAAGATTTCCCCTAGTCATGAAAATACCTGCGGTCTCCTGGAAGTTTTGGAACAAACAATAAATATTCCCTCTGCTTCATTTCATTTGTAAGGACGTGGCTTTTTCTTCTTTAAAACGGAAGCATTTCATAACAAAGCATTTCAATGCAATTCTTCAGAACAGGGATGTTGGACAAGACTGCTACATTTTATTGTGGCTTTGTGGTTAAACAAGCATGAAAATGTCAAACTTGGCCAAAAGAGAAGAAAGAAACAACTTTCTCAAACGCAGCTATTTTCAGGCTCTATTAACACTTCGCACAGGTGTCTGAGTGAAACACACATTTCAGCACATAAGCAGTTATGGGATGAGTATTCTCACTAGGCAACTATTTAGAGCCCCAAAGCCATGCAGCAGAGTACACAGCACTGTGCCAGAAGGGCTGGCTTAACTG
Source organism: Tichodroma muraria (assembly GCA_013390105.1). NCBI lineage: Eukaryota > Metazoa > Chordata > Aves > Passeriformes > Sittidae > Tichodroma > Tichodroma muraria. The sequence continues at coordinate 94,802 of WAAG01000060.1, forward strand.
CTTTTTGTTCCCAAAGGGAATCCCATACAAGAATCCCAAATGCAGACTGACAGTGGCAAATCACAGATCCAACAAAACTATTATTTATAAAATTGGTTTACATCAACCAATTCCACCAATCTTCACTTTTACCTTATTTGCTCTAAACTACTGTACAAGGTTTGTGGTAAAATTATGCCCAATGCTGCCATTTAACTATGATGAAGGCTTTATGTAGTTTGAGCTTAGTGGAAACGGCACACTTGTGTCTGCAATCTGTTCTGATCTCTTACACTGAAGCTGTCTGCTGTGGGCAAGGATGGGTCACATCTTCTCAAAGCACTGCAGTCAGTCCAGTTCCCAGCATCAGTTTCTCTACTGTCTAGGCCTTGCCCAACATAAAGGAATGGTCTCAACACAGCATTAAAGGTTTACTGAGTCCCACCAGCACTGGGGACCTTACAGCAGCCCTGACAGCACTGCTGGTGCCTCCCCACAGCACATCTGTACAAAAGGGGGTGGGTGTGCACAGTGCTCACATGCTGTTTAGGGCAGGGGAATTAGTTTACACTGCAGCTGCTGATCTGGCACTTTTGCCAGCAAACCCAGGTCCTGACTGCTGCTGCTGCATCTCTGCAGCAGCACCAAGACCCTGTACACTCCTCTCCACTATCGCCACCTCGCCCAGAGCCCGCTGCCTTCCTCTGCCACTACCCTCCTGCCTTTACAGCCTCTCAGCACCTCCTCTTCCCTAGCTCTCTCTGCAGACCTTTAGCTTCACCCCACACAGCATCACTGCAGGGATGCTTCAACTGCCAAACCACCACGAAGCCGTAAGAACCTGTCTGGATCTCAGTGTGAAGGAAGAATCCACAGCACAGCCCAGAACACGCGTCCTCTCACCTGCTCTATAGAGACTTCAGTCCTGAGAAACACACAGACCCAGCCAGAGGAGTCAGTGAATGATTAAGCTGGTCATGACTTAAAACCAGAACATTTACCCCATGTGTTACACCCTATAGGCTTGTTTTCTGTGCCTGCTGCAACTTGTCTTGGGCAGGTCCCACAGCCACCAAGCCCTGAGCTCCCTTTGCCACAATTGAAAGAGAAGGGCAGGCTGCCTCCAGCAACCACAAAAAGCAAAATACACACATCAAAATGTGCACTGAGGGAACCATAAGTGACAGAATGCACACAGGCTCAAAATTATGATGAGCTGTATTATTTTATGGTATCACAATTAGATTAGAACAATTCAGTTTGGTGAAACCTACACAAAACTTAATTTTATTGGTTCTATTAAGGTGTGTTTCCCCAGATTCCCTCCAGAAGCTGGAGGATGGTGCATGTTGTATATGGTTCTATTGGCTCTATTCCTTCCACACACTCTTTTATTTCCTCTTTTGGCTTTAACCAAATGTCCCCACCTCTGTGGAAGAGGCAGGGTTCTCTTGCCTTTTGGTCCTCAGAAGCCTCCTCCTTCCTAGGTCATTGCCCTCCCAATGCTGCTGCCTTACTTCTGTCTGCCATATTCCAGACCCACCTCCAGCCCAGCCTCCCTGGCAGCTTCCCTCTCTTCTGTTCTCTCTTTCACCCATCAGGCAGCCACACCAGAACTGTAAATTAGGAAATCTGTGGGGCTCCACAATTCACTATGAGCAGCTAATAAAATTCCACACTAAAACCCAAAAAAATCCCAACACATCGTCTTGAGGAAATTCTACAGAACAAACCAAAGACAAACTATGTCAAACAGCACTATGAAAGAAAAAAAACAGAGCAGCCATTGAGGCTCAGTTTCCTGGAACTTTCTAGCACTGACCTATCCCACTAACACCAAGCTTGTGGCTCTAAGGAACACATTATGAAGGTGCAAGTTAAAAAAAAACATCCCAGGCTCAGAAGGATTCTTATTTTACCTTTCACTGTGGAACAACTAAAGATTTTTAATGTGTAAAATTTTCTGACCAATAACCTGAGTACAAGTTCATAAATAATCTGCCTCCATGGTTACAGAGAACTCAAACCAAGGTCCCACACTTTCTTTTGCTCAGACATAGAAATCTTCACATTGTCAGACAGCCACAAGTTCTGTAACTTATCCTTTAAATGAAAAAGTGTAAAACGTATACAAATACTCTGGCGCAAGTCCAGCTCCCTTACCTTGTGCAGAGAATTCAGACTGGGGAGCAAAGTTGCCAAGCTCTGTTTCTGAGTCCATCACACTGGTGTTTGGCTTACCACATACATTCAAACGTTTATCAACTAAGTCTAAACGTTTCTTAAAGTCCTGAACTGCCAGGTCTCCCTCAAGCACCTTTGAATGAGGGGAATGCCTACGTCCCAAGCACTCATTTCCCTTCAGTGAAAAGCCACGAGAATTCAGGCCAAAGGCACTCTCCAAGTTTCCTTGTTCCCTAGATCTACTGATGTGCTTATTAGATCTAGCACTGCTTTGGTTAAAACGCTGCCATCGCTTTTTGGGTGCTACGTGATTTATATCATTAGACTCATCACCAAGAGAGCTCTCACTATTTGCCTCTGAATCCAAGTCTGGACTCTCCCCATTTTCAGCAGAATTGCAGCTCTCATTATTTCTACCAGCTTCAGGTCTCCTTCCAATACAACCTAAATTGTCATCAGATAAACAGGCAGAGTCTTCATCAGTTGAATGCTCTGTTAAATCAATACACTCTTTCCTCTCAGTATCTTCTGCCTCATTCCCTAGAGGACTGGTAACTGAACCATGCACACGGAATGCATGTTCTCCTGAATCTCTGGGTAACCGACTTAGCAACTTACTTGGCCCTCCTGGTTTTAAGTCCTTTCTGTTTGAAACTGTTTTATCTCCAAGCTTTGATGACTGCTTAGATTTTGAACAGTGGCGTTTGGACATACAATTTGTGCCATTTGTCCCAGAAAGAGCAGCACTCGCAGGCTCCCTTTTACCAGTACCAAGCCCTGTCAACTTGGTTGGAGGACTGTGGGAAAATGAGGAGTTGCTTATAGCGGAGTTTGGAGTTACTGTTTCCTGGACACAATCTCCGTTTTTTTCTATTTTATATGGGGGACCTACAATAGACAAAGACTTGAGACCACTTGCAGAATTGCTTCCAGAACCATCACCTGTGCTGGTATTTCGAAATGGGACTATATTTTGACCAGTCATCAGTTGCTGCTCTTTTGTCTTACTGTCATGCATATCCTTCAACATCATTAACAAGGTGCTGAATTTGTAATCTGGTTCAATAGGCAAACGACCATGACCAGAGGCAGAAGAGAAAAGCAAAGGTACTGTGGCCTTTGGAGTGCCAGAGTCACTGGCATCATCATTCATGGACCGATAGGACAGTTCCTTCAGCTCCGACAGAACGTGCTTCACCACGGCTGTTTCGATTTCAGCAGAATCCCTGGGTTTCTCATGCATGTTGTTTAACAGTTTCTGACCATCAACTTTTCCACCTCTCTGAAGAGAATCTCTCGGAAGGCCAGAGAAACCTTTGGTATCTGAAGAGCAGCGATTCACAGCACCCTCCTCTTCTGCAAGAGAAGGCTCCAACCCAGCAACCTTTTCTTTATGTTTACATTTTATACTCCTGATTCGGGGTAATTTCATGCTTTTGGGTTTCAAGATTGCTTGGTTTGTAACAGCAGTCCAGGAGCTGTCCTTGGAAATACTTTGGGGGGTAGTGTGCTTGTTTGCTAGGGAAAGATTGTAATTTCTCACATCTGAAGAGCGCTCAATAGGTGTCAATGACATCTCAGCATCAGAGAAACCTACTTCAAGCTCCCCATCCACAAATTCAGCATCAAGTCTGTTGGGTACTGAACCTCCTAGAGTTTTGCGATCTCTGTGCGACTTCTTCCGGGCCCTTCTGCTGCTCTTCTGAGAAAGATACATAGAAAGCTTAATGTTTCCACTTGATGTCATAGGAAAGTCCTTCTCCATTTTATCTGAAGAATCACTAACTTTAAGAGCACTAGAGGCTCTCTCTGAACTTTGGTCCATGGTATCTACATCACTGTTCCCACCATCAGAGAGGGAAGAGGATGAATCTGATTCAGTTTGTTTTTTCTCAACACCAGCATCGGATGCAGAATAGTGTATTTGTAACTTGGAACTGCACAAAATGCCCAGAGAGCTCTTCTCTCTCTCAAAAGATGGGCTGGAAAACAGATCCCCTTGAAGGGTGTTTTTCAGAGCGTCACTTTTACGACTCTCATAGTCCGGTTTTAAAGGTGTCTTTTCAAAACGTCTTTCTCCAAAGGAGGAAAGCAAATGGTTTTCCCTGGTGCTACTGGATGCTGTCAGGCTGTTGGCAATCCGGCGAAGCTCATGAGACGCGTGTTTCTCTGGTAGGTCCCCAACAATCACGTTTCTAACTATGCTCTCTGGTGTTTTGTCTTTGATTTCTTCCCTCGATGCTTCTCCTCTTGCACCACTCTTTTTTATTCTAGTCCTTTTTCTGCTTTCGGAGGTTGTTTTCACGTGTGGCTTGATCTGCAATTTTCCTTTTTCACTGGCCACGTGTCTGGAATCAAAGGCCAAGGATTTAAAGCAGCCGTTCAGTTGCTTGTCCCTTTCTGCTCCAGGGCCGTTGGTGTAGAATTCCAACTGCACGTCCGGCTCGCTGGAGTTCTGGCTACACTTCTGATCCTCGGGCTCCCCGAGAAGAATGTCTTCTGCCTGTCCAACACTGACTTCCCATTTAGCCCTAAATCTCTGAGGAACCTTAAAAGTTGGAGACAAAAGA
>WAAG01000061.1:26431-37773 GCA_013390105.1 Tichodroma muraria
GGGCCTCGCCTGCCGTTGGGAGGAGGAGGAGGAGGGGGCCGCAGGAAGCGCGGCGGCAGGGCCCGAGGAGGCTGGGCGGGCCGGCACCCGGCGAGGGCTCCCGGCGGTCGGTGCTCGGGAGCGCCGCCAGGCCGGAGGCCACGGGGCGCGACGGGCGNGGCTGACCCCTTTCGCTCGCCAGTGTCAGAGGCTGCAGCGTAGGGGTTTAATGTCTAGGGTTCCTTAGCGGTTGCTATTAAACTCCCATTTAGCTTCCCTGTATACAGAACTTCCTTTATCCCACTGCAGGCTTACTCACCTTCAGATGGATGCTTTTAAAGCCTCATTCATTTCAGTCATGTTACCTCGTTTCCTGATCAGTATGTTCAGAGGTATGTGGTGGTCAGTAGGAGAGGCTGACTACTTTCAGGGCAGCAGTAAAGAAGTTCTGATCAGTTTGGGGGAATATATAGCAGTGTTTGCAGTGTTGCATCTATGCAGCTTTTCCTGTGTTTGTGTCTGAGTTGGTGGACGTCAGCCAGATAGGTTTTAATGGTTGTGTCGTCATTGTCGTCCTACTTGGGATGATGTTGCAGGTTAGATCCTTGTGAAATATTAATGTGAATATGTAACTCTTAAAGCTGGTGTTTCAGAAATCTGGACATATTCACAGAGAAAAAATCGAGAGAATAATTTTTGAAAGGTACTAATGGCTTAAGGAAAACACGTTTAGGGTAGCAGTAGTTGATGTACTTTTAAATTGTATGCTAACAACATTGTTGCTATGCAGCTTGAACTAGTCCCTAGAAAAATGTAAGGGCCTTGTTTTACAGCTGCCTTAGAGCCCAGGCTGATTTTGCCAAGCTATTGCACAGCAAATAAAGAATTGCATGGAGACCAAGAGAAATTTCTAGGTGGATACCTTTATGACCAAAGCTAGAGAATGTAGATCTCATGCCCTGTATAACCAGCTGATGCTGTGGAAACAAAGAAGCCTATTTGGAAGTGCTTTCTAAAGGCTTCAAACCCCTTTCGCTTTGGGTTATGTAGAAAAAAAAAAAGAAACCTAAGCTTACATAGGTTTTGGGGGAGGTCCATGGTAAATTTTCTTAACTGTAAAGGTTGGATCCAGTGTGCACATTTCTGATTATTTCTGTTTGTTTAGTCTGCAGGATTCAGCTACAGAATTTTGGAAATGGATATTATTATAAAATAGCCTTTGAGCTGCCTAAAGCTAGCCAGAAAAAAGGTCATAATTCTTATGAAATTCGGTTAATGGAATTTCAAAATCATAGTATATCAGACTCTTGATATTTCTTTTTCTTCTGCTATTAGCTAGCTACATAAGTGTCATGCTGATATATTAGTATGTATAAAATTACTGTTTACAGACTATACTAATTCCCATGTCTTGAATGCAAAATTTCAGCATTACTTAATGGTTGTCAAAGTTGCAAGCAAAGTTTTTTTTTGAATGTTTGTACATTCCAGGGCAGTCAAACTATGGTATCATTATCACTGGATGTGAAAACATGTGGAGTGGAATGATGAATGAAGGTCCAACTAAATACTACAAATCACAAAACAAAACAAAAGTTTTCTTACTATTTACTAAAATTATTATTAAACATGGTTTCTTCAAAAAGAAATAAATCTTTTTGATGAATGATGATGCTAAATTTGTTGTTTAGGAGTTTGTAAGTTCCTCTCTGAAGGCAAAGTGGCTCACATTATCTGTTCTTAAATTATTCTTGATTTAATGCTTCAAACTACTTGAAGAGCACCCCCATTTCCTCGTAGATGTAATAGCAGCACAAATGCCTGGGAAGGGGGTAGGCACACAGGGAGAAAAGTACATAGGAAGTTTGTTCTCTGTCTTCTTCCACTACTCGCCTTTATGGTGAAATAGAGTGGTGGAACCAGAAATGTTTCTAAAAGGGAGCAGCTGGATGGCAGTTAATTCCTTCTGCATTTGAAGTACGTGTTGGAAGTACTAAATTCCAAATGAAGAAAGAATTCTGTGTGTTTATCCTTGCTATGGATAAGGATCTATGAATCCTTGCTACTCAGGACTAGATATACTTTTCATATTGCTTAGAACTTCCTGTTTCCTTGAATGCAGCTTCTGGGAAATAACTAAAATGTGAAATACTACCTTGCTCTCTGGGCTTGCAGATAAGAGATAAAGGATCTTCTATATTTTTAAGTTGCGTCTGGGACTTTGTGTTTTGTAAAAGTATTTAAAGTCTTTTCACACCTGAGGATGGGAAAAGTGCTTCTGCTCTGCTTGTTTTATTATTTCTAATTTTGTTATAAACATGACATTATGTTAAGAAGTAGGGTGTTCGTTTAAGAGAGATACCTGTAACTTTGCATCTCTTAAATATTTGAATTAAATAGATAAAACTAGCTAAATTTTCTTTGTCAGAAGTGCTCTCTAAAGTATGATTTTAAAACTTTTTACTTTTGTGTGTGGAGAAAGCTTTACATTTCTAAGGTAGGCAAGGTATTGTGCATCTATAACAAAGACAAAGTTGTTAGGTTAGTCTAGGAAGTAACTTGACTGGTTAAATATGTGTAGCCAAGGGATCAGATGTTCTACTTGATCTCTCTTCTTGTTCTGTCATTTCATTAATCTGTTATCTTGTTGGCTTTATGGGCTGAAATTCTAGAGCTGTAAAATGTATTTTGAACAAAAGTATGATGGAGAGACCAATAAAGAGGTGGAAGGAGAGTAGTATTCCACTTTTACTAAACAGGAAAAAGTTTTAGTGAAGGTTAGCTGGTATTTTTAGATTAAGTTACTGGAATGCTGCATTGGGTGGCCAAATCCTTACCTTTTCTCTGTTTATAAGTAGCTATCTTATGAGAGGGAAAACTTGCTTGGTATTTAATAATGAAAAGAAACATATCAAAAGATCTTGTGGTCACTTAAAGACTGATGCTGAGACGTGTTGTAATTGATCAAGTATGTTAAACATTAAGTGTGACTTGTTTTTGTAATTTAATAAAGCATCAGTGTTTACTTTGAAGAAATTATACTATGCTAGCAGTGAAGGATTCAATTGGCCATCCGCTTTCCTTTATCACATGGAAATGTAAGGTGTTTTCTACTAATTGATACTTTTTGCAGTGAAAACTAATCTGATATTGAAGGTGACACATTGGGAATCATAGCTTCCTTCTAGCAAGAAGAGAATTGCTGGTATATTTACCATGAAGTGTTCTTCTCTTACAAATATGGAGAGACATTTATGGCAGGTAAATCCAGGTAGAGCTGAGAGTAAATTAAACTCAGCTGCAGTTACGGAATATGAATGTCTTCATGAACAGATACCTGAAGTAGCAGTGTAGTGTGTAACTTGCTTGAACCCAAAACAGCATGCAAGCCAAGATAGTAGGTTAACAACAAAAACTTCTAGTACTTGATTTCCAAGAAGGAAATGAGTGTTTGTTTCGGAGTCTATGTGTTTCAGTGATTTACAGGCAAAAGGGAAGGGAAAAGTAACTGTAGTCTGACATACCTTTCTTAGACTTGTAAAGCGTAGCTAGGGAGTAGCTCTCATGTTGGCTTTTATCATTGCCTGTAGTGGTCTTGTGGTTCATGTCAGTATATAGGAAGATACTAAGTAATATCTCTGAAAATTTCTTGCTCTTTGGAAAAGCACATAGATATTTAGTCTTAAGTCTCAGAAAGACTTCATTGCTTTAGTTTGTTTATATTTGGGTGGTCTTGGGTGCTAGATACTGAATTCACCAATGTGGAAACTTCTAGTTGTAACTGTGCTTTAGTGTGAGTAGAATTCTTATTTTTCTTCCTATTTATCATGTAGAATCAATGCAGGTATTTATAAGAATGAGATGTCTTCTATTATGGTTCCTGAGTCAGCAGCATATTTTTTTTAAATGGTGTCCATTTTATGCTGATACTTGTGCTTAACTTTTGAATTGTAAGAATAGTCACATTGAAGTCAGTAGAGGTTTAGTGAGTGCACTGGGATTGTTGTCATTGTTTAANCTGTACTGTACGATCCCAGTTTCTGTACTGAGTGTGACATTCTGCGGGATGGAACATCCCTTTGGCCAGTTTGGGTGAGCTGTCCTGGCCATGCACCCTCCTGGCTTCCTGTGCATGTGCTTGCTGGCAGAGCATGGGAAACTAAAAAGTCCTTGACTTAGAGTAAGCTGTTCCCAGCAACATCGGTGTGTTATCAACATTATTCTCAGACTAAATCCAAAACCAGCCCTGTACTGGCTACTAGGAAAAAAATTAACTCTGTCCCAGCCAAAACCAGGACAACTGTTTGTGTGAATAAAGCTTGAGTGTGCTTAGTTGATTGAAAGGCATAAAGGTAAAATAAGATGTAAACATAAGAACGTTTGAAGTGTCATTATATTGGTACCAGTCTCTCCTCAGTCTCTCAGAAGGCCTGCGTATGATTAAAAGAGTATGTGAGGAGGGTTTTAGCGCACTGGAGCTTGGGGCTGCTACGCATAAAGGGATCTTAGTAGGCTGGAGAAATGAATGTCCTGGCGGGAGCCTTTTGAAGCTCAGCTAAGATAGGTGCCAAGTCCTGCACCTGGGAGGAGGTAACTCCATGCATCGATATGTACAGTCGGGAGAAGGACTGGAACCAAAGCAGTCTAGCAGGAATTGCACTTCATGACCTAGTGAAGAGCAAGTTGAACATGATGGTGGCAAAGAAGTCCAATCACATACTGGGCTGCATTAGGAAGAATATAGTCAGTGGGTTGTGAGAAGTGATTCTTCATCTTTGTTTTGTGCTTGTGAGAACATGTGTGGTATTCTGTGTTCAGATACATACCCAAAAGAACTGAGCAGAAAACTGTCAAGGTGGTTAAGGGACTGGAGCACAAGATGTTCTCACAAGGTGTGAGAAGAGGGTGAAAAAATTGATATTGTTGATTGAACTATTGAGAGGGACATCTTCCTGTTGTCTGTAAACCTAATGAGAGGCTTCTGAGAAGAGTCAGACTTGTCTCAGAAGTGCATGGGAATATGGTAAGAGGCGGCAGACATAAGCTGGAACATTGGAAATTCTGACCAGACACTGGAGAAAAAAATGACAATGGTAGTAGTCAAACGTTTAAGCAGCGTGATCAGCAAGATTGCAGAATCTCTGTCCTTGGAGTTGTTCAAAACTCAACAAACCCTTAAACAACCTGCTCATATTGGACCTGCTTTGAGCAGGAGGGAGGGATTAGAAGCCACCCAGCTGTCTCTACCTGCATGACCTGCTAGAATCTCTAGTATAAGTTTGTCACCTTTGTTGTTTCTGTTTGTCAAAGAAAACATAAAAGGGTTCCAACTCTGTCACTACATCTGGTAAAACCTTCCCCTGAAAACAAATAGAAGAATTTTAAAGTAGACCATTTCTTTTTCATTTAAAAGTTTTTGCTATTGTATGACAATAATTAATCCTCTTCCTGGGTTTTTCTGGTAGATGGAAGGCTTTCAGTTTTTTTTATATTGAACAACTTCTGGTTTGGAACCCTGAAAGTAGACCAATACGAGATTTGTACTACTTCTTTAAGCTTCATTTCTCTAAAATGTAAAGATCATCGTAACTTTAAAACAGTTGTTTGCGAGATCTTTTGTACGTTGCCAAAAATAATTTTGTCTGCTGTGTTTTTAGCCATACCCACAGTTTTAGGCAAGACAAGGTTTAGACTTGCTTCCTATAACTGAATAAAAAGAATAGTGAAATGCCATTACTGTGCATCTTTGGTTTTCTTAATCCTGTCTGTGGTGTGTTGGTTGTATCTTCTAGTTTGTACTGGAATATAGTGGAGAATGGTTCTGTAGTTCTTTGCCATCAAACAAGTTTGTCCATAAGTGGAGAGAAAACTGCATGTTATTCTGACATCTGGGATGATCTTCCAGAATTACTAGGTTATTTATAGTTAATGCCTCTTTACCTGAACCTTGTAGCTCATATAACCGAACCATAGTTTTTCAAGTTCTGTATATATAAGATCAGTATTATGTAGATACTAATCAGTACTAGTATTAGGAATGCGGCTTAAATCTGTGATTTAAAATATACAATGTCAGTGATCATTTGATCAGACCTGTGAGTTTGCCAAGTACTAGAAGTGGGAATATTTGTGCAGAGAAGACTATATTGCTTTTTCCTGTGTTCAGCTGGTGACTTTTTTATATTAATGTGTGTCCAGTTGGATCCAGATTTCGAGTGAGTGGTCTACGTATCAGTTGGCAAAATCCTAAAGATTTTGGGAGTAAGTGGAAAACTGAAAAAGAAAAACTTAAGTCTGCATTGGAGTCAGACTCATTTGGTTGTCTTTGGTAATGTCATAAAAACCTGAGGAAAGAGAGCAGCCCTGGTTAGTGGGTTAGTCTAGGATGAGGGCATAGGTTGTAGCTGATGATGGTACCCTCTGATAACAGCCCTCTGTCGACCTAAAGCAGTGCTAGAAATTAGCCAATCCTTTACCAATTCCAGTCTTGCATTCATTCTTACGTGCTTGTTTCCAGGAGTTTGGCTTTAATAAAAAGGAAGTGTACGAGTTCTAAGGTTAGTTCACTTTATGTAGTATGAGATTTAAATAAAGTTAACACTTTATCATAGTAACTTTGTGTAAGTATAAACTGCAAGAAAGTTCTGGTTAACAGTCCAGTGGTCTTTATTTTGCATTAAGCTAGTGCAGTACTTAGAGTAGTTCTCAGATTATTTACCTGTTAAATGGTTTTTAGATTCCAGGATTTCATAATCCTAATAAGGACTGTTGTCATTATTATGCCTCATCACTTTTACACTAGAAGTTGCTGCTGGTATTAAATTGACAAAATGCTTTAGGTTAAAGTTTATCATTAAGATGCAGGCTATCTTTTTGTCTTTGACAAGCTATGTAGAACTGCTGCAATTTAGATACAGAAAAGGAATCAGTTCAGTTCTTTTATGGCAAAAGGTAGAAATTTTGGCAAATAATATTCTGTATGGCACTCTAGGGATGTTTCACAGAATCACCAAATATTCTGAGTTGGATGTAGTCCACTTCTGCACTCTTTGACTTATCCAGTGTTTTCCCTTGAGATTATATCAGTGTTAATATTTGTAATATTTGAGTTTGGAGCACTCGAATATGCTTGCCCTGAGTATTTAACAAAATAGTATCTGCATCATAAATAAAGTGTCCCTGTGAATAGCAAAAATAACTCTGAGTACCAGATCTGTGTTTGTTAATCTAGTATATTGCAAGAGAATTGTGCTAAAGTCGTGGATTGTTCCTATCTATCCTTCAAAGTGTCTGCAGAGGAGGGAGATGCTGTGGATGTCAATGGCTATAGAAGAAGCTTCATTCAGTGTTACGCTTTACTGGACACTGTAGAAGTCAGCCCTGCAGTGTAACTCCAGTTTGGCTATGCCAGTGTCTGAGAGAGTTGGGCTCATCTGTGTGTCATTCTTCTGTTGGATTGCTAATAGGGCCTGTCCTGTTTACCTTGTCACAAAACGCATAGGAAACGAATTGAAGTTCATTATTTCATGATTTTTATTCATTATTAACCGGTATAATCAACAATTCAGATTGGAAAAGATTAATGAAAGACTGTTAGTCTAGTTACTTTAAAAAAGGCAAGTTTAAGGTAACATGCCTTCAGATTCTAATTATCTCGAGTGTTTCAGGAAGGAAGGAAAAAATTCAAACCCACAAATACATTAGTCCATATTTTACTTAAACAGGTATTTTAGCTCAAGCTGAAAATATTTCACTTTTTATTTTTAGTTGAAAGGGAACTGTGAGGAAGTATTTTTGAGTTTTTGCTGTGTTAGGATATGTTAAAGTACAGGAGGCTTTGATGAAATAAGATAGCATACATGAATGGAAATCATGATAGCTGTGTTGTATTTTCTGCAGAAGCTCTTAGGGGCTTCATGGTGTTTAGGTAAGCCCTTCCACTTTGGAATAAGAGTGTCCATGTAGGAATCTAGCTGTTTTGAGCTATTTTCACAAGTCTTTAAGCTCTGAGACTGTGAGTGAATTAGCATTATCAATTTAAAATGAACTGAATCCTGTGATTCCTTTATATGTAGAACTGCTAACCTAGGTAGGGTAGAGACACAGAATTGACTGCAGAGTCTGCATCAAATGGTTTTGTATGTTCATAAAAGGACTAATTCAAAGGATGAATCAAAATTATTATTAAAGCACGCTTTATCTGCAGGGTATTTCAGTTCTACATCAGAAACAGAACCATGCGTAAAACGATAGGAAAAATGCATCTTTTCTTTCCCCCTTTACTTTCCTGAAGGGAACAGGAGTCCTTTGCACTATGCCCACACTGACGTCGAGTATCTTAGTGGGCTCGGATCACATTTGGGTAACTCTTGCATGCAGTTCATGCTCCGAGGTACTCTAAGTATCTTGCATAGCTCGACATAACCTTTGCAGGGGCCCTCAGAGGAGTACAGGACAGTAGGTATGCAGTTCTGTACACGCCTTCCACGGCACAGCTTTACCAGTTTAACCACACTATCCCTTAGTGAGGCTGGCAATGACTCTGTAACTGCACTTAGGGCTTATGCCAGGAGAGCCCTGTCGGTGACGCCTCTGCTCTCCATGGCTGATGCGATGGTTTTGTCAGAAATAGTTTAGACAGACACTAGAGCTGAAGTTTCAGAATTCCTTTAACTTGTCCTAAGGCAGTTCCAGGAAGCAGTGTCACATTCCTGTTCCAGACTCATCTCTTCTTCCTGCTTTTGTGCTCCTTCTCTTACTTGCAGTGTTCATGGTGAAGAGTCAGGGGTTGGGTTGAAATAAAAGAACTCTCCTGCTAATATGTATTTATTTCAGATGTTTGCTATGCAGTTGTGAATGCTTACACAAAATCTTACCCTCTCCTTCACATCAATTCTGCGATCAGTAGGGAAGTAGGACCTTGGCCACTGTTAGACTGGTTTAAGGTGCTGTGGAAGTACAGTCTCTTAAGTGTTTGGTAGAGTGATGTTTTAACAGCTGAAAATTAGCAGGAGTGGGTATTTACCTACCTTAAATTAAAAAAATTTTCTACTAAAACTTTGTGGTGCTCCAGGTCTAACTCTTGCAAAATGAAGATGGTTTTAATATTTGAGATATTTTGTGTTCTGACAGGAAAAGAATATCCCCCAGTATTGTTCTTGTATATAGTGATAAATACGAAAATTCTAGACTGTCTAACCACCAGTAATACGGAAGTCACACAGTATTCATACTTGTAGCTCCTTAGATACATTAAAATACAAGTTACTTACTAGTAACATAGTATTTTGATCAGTAAATGAAACAAATAGTGTGCAAAAGCAATGCCACCTAGTTTTACTAGAACACTTGTAACTCTAGAAAATATATGATAATTATGGGGGGATGAAATAGACTGTGAAATGTGGTAGAACTTCCATGAATGAAATTGTTGATAGGTTTAAAGAACATGGGAGCATTTTAAGAAAATGCATTTCATGGTATCTTTCTTTCTTCTCTAGAGAACTGCTCTTTAATGTGCTTTAGACAGAAGTGTTTCCTCCTTTCTCTTTGCCCTGCCCCAGCCGCTGGCTCGCTGGCTCGTTTCACTCGGCGTTGCTCTGTGCTTTGAAGGTCAGCAGGCGCTTGCTCTAGAATGCAGATGTGATCTGCTGATCTCAGCTGGTAGTGCAGCGTGTGTGCTTCGTAACTCTGTGGTAATTATGTGGTATTTCTGCTTCTCTTAATAATAACAAGGATATGCACTTGATTTTGGCTTTTAAACTGGAGTGAGTCTGAAGGAATATTTTGGAAGTATTGAACTATTTCCTCTTGCTTTAGTAGCTCTTTGGAGGGATGGCAGTGGGATGGTAAAACTTTTTTTTTTTGGTAAGTTGAATTTGCTGTTTTGCTGCATGACAGTGCCCTCACTGCACTTGCTTCCTAGTTGAGTGATACCTTCTCCCTTTTTAATGTTTTCCCATTTCTTGTGAAAGAGGGAACTGAGTGGACGCAGTGTACTTGCTCTGGCCTGCTCTGGGGTAGCAAGGGGTTAAGAAGGAAGAGTGTTAGTTGGAAAAGAAAGGAGATGAGAGGCTGGTATTGACTCCTTAGACAGCAGCTGAAGAGGCAAGCCTTTATTAGGAATCTTCCTTTCTGGCATAACAGTGAAGGAGGGAGACCTGAACCATTTGGACTAAGCTGAGAATGGTACCTTAGCAAAAGAGCATAAGAAAATAACAAGATTAATATTGCAAAACAAAATTCCTTTAAATATTTATCCACAGATTTGCAAAGAGTTATGAATAGGATAAGAATGATGAACTTGGTTTTGGTTTTAAATTTATTTAAATAATTGTTTAATGGAATAAATTGCTGCTGAAGTACTGGAGTCTTTTGCTCAATGCAACTTGACTCAGAGTACTTAGGGCCTTGTGCAAAAATCGTGTTACGGATTTCACTGGGGTAGTCAGGTGAGCTTTTTCTGTAAATCTGGTGAGATACGTTCATGCCAGATTTTGGTATAGAGTAAGACTGTTGTGTTAGAATATAAAATGGGTGGGAGGGTAAAAAGAGTTTGTAAGGCATTAGTAACTTTATACTATAACAGATTAATTTTGCTAGCGTGGTTTTGGACTAGGGTGAAGGATTTCATACTTAATTTGGCTTATTAAATATTGAACCTTATAATAGTATAAAATGTTTGGATGTTCAGAAGTACCTACTTCGCATTTGTAAATCATGGTTGCAATAAAGAAGTAACTAAATTTTGATTAGATTTTAGGTAGGTTCAAAAGTGGTTATTGCTAATTCACCTCATAGATGAATCAATAATTTTAAAATCCTGTCTGAAAGGTAAAGAAGTAATTTTGTTTTGTTTCTGTGATTGGGTAAACAATTAGTGATTGAAAACATTTTGCATGTACAGAACCTCCTTCACAAACTTCATCCTTGGTTGAAAAGATTCCAGAGACATTTTTCAAGTTTATTCCCTAATCTTTGCTGAAATTTTTGCATGTACATTCTTTAAGATTTTTGTCACTTTCTTAAAACTCTTTCTGAATGTGTAAGGGGCTANTGAAGAAGATAATTTTATAAGACAAGCAAAATCACAGACTGCAGGTAATTAATTCCTGTATGGAATAACGGGGTTTTGTGATTTTGTTTGGTTTTGTTTGTTTGTTCTTTTTGTTGTTGTTGTAGGTTGTTTTTCCCACCATACATTGTAATTCAGAAATAGCCACTGGGTCTTAAAGTCCAGATCTAATTCTGTTCAAGGTGGTTTTGTGTGTGTTGTAAATCCTATTTACCGCCTTGGTCCTTATACCCAAAGATACTTGATAGGAATTTGCACGTAGTGTCAGAATATGTAAGGAGAGACAGAC